>JAUDYJ010000004.1:124836570-124966570 GCA_030761175.1 Masticophis lateralis
TCCTTGAGTTGCTCTGTACATTTTTGCAGAGATGCACAGCAGGAGGGAATCCATTAGAAATTTCTCAAGAGGTTTTCTTGACCACACACACACACACACACACACACACACACACGCACACGATTTTTGTTTCCCTGAGTAACAAAGACAGATGCAAAGAATTTAGGACATTCCTTCAAAACCTACTGCCAGTAATTGCACAGTATGTCCTTTTCTTATGAACACGCACAGTACTTTAGAATATAAATTTAAGTAAGAGAACAGAATGCTGAAAACCTTTGGATTCTCCATTGATTAGGACTGAAAGCCTCCCTTGTATGACAAAACCAATCAGTTTTCTTCTTATGTAGCCAGTGGATAGTTTCTTCAGTCCCTTGAGATGTTCCTACTGGGTTTTTTTTTGTCTCCGATCTGAAGGATTCCCAGAAATAAAAAGAATAAAGCGGACAATAACTTTCTTCCTTAACAGCAGCAGTGACAATAACAGAATAGAATATTTGCACATTTCTTTTTTACCCTCGATCCTAAATAATCACCTACTGAGTTAAATAGGAATGATCTTGTCCGATGTGAAGAGTTACGTTAGTCTGTCAACATACTGTAGTTGGAGGTGACGTTAAAACGTTGCCTAAAAGCAGATTTTATGAATACTAGTTACTAGAGGATAAACTGTAGAAGGTGTGAGTTTTCTAGACGTAGTTTGTGGATCATTCAGTGGCTGCATGTGACGGATGTGCATTCAAATCTGAAAAAAAAGCTATTTCCAGGGTAGAATGTTTGGCTTGAATTCCTTTCTTTTTCCTCTCCTTTCTTTTCATACTCACAGACGTTTTCAGTTGTCTTTCCATTAAATCTTAGAACTACATAAATAAAGAATAAAGTAATGTACAAAGAACAGATGAACTCTGAGCTGAGTTAAATAGATGTTATCTGGGTTTAATCAGGATTCCTAAAAAGCATTATTCCAGAATTGATGATGATGTTGATGATCTTTTCCCTCCTCCTCCTCCTCCTCCTCCTCCTCCTCCTCCTCCTCCTCCTCCTCCTCCTCCTCCTCCTCCTCCTCCTCATCTTGCCCTTGCCCTTCTCTACTTCCTCCTCCTCCTCCCTTTTTCCTGGAGGAGACATGAATGCTTTCCCATTAGCCATGAGTAATCCCTCAAACCCAGATGCTGTTTCACCTTCTGGGACTTCATTTTTTAAAAAGGAAAAAAAAAATCACATTCATATTTCTAGTCTCCGTAAATTGTTGCTAGAGGCTGTTCACAACTTTGTGCTAAACTGGGTTAAATTAGCTTGGAGAGAACACTAAATGGAGCTTTATAATTTTACATATTTGATGCTGTGCAGTTTATATATTATTTAGATTTCTTTTGCCACAAAGTTATTTTTGAAAGAGCCGTTAGGGGATAATTTTGTACGATAGAAATTCTTACTTCTATTATGCCAATGGAGACACACTACTCGGCTGAGAGGTTGCGTTTTCCAGATCTGATCATTCCTCTAAATAAACCCCAAATATATATATTTTCCACCCTTGTGTGCTATTCATGCTCCCAAACAACAGCAATAACCACTGATCCACAATGAATATTAAAAAAACAAAGAAAAATACTTGAGTTGTTAAACCTCCAAGATGTCCTGAGCAGAAATCAAAATACGAGAACAAAGAATATAATCAGTGTGGTGTATTAGTTAGGGAGTTGACTCTGAACCAAGGAGTTCAGAGTCAAAACTGATTTTCAGTCCTGGAATTTAATAGGATGAGTTTAAGTCAGTGGTGAAATCTATTTTTTTTTTACTACCGGTTCTGTGGGCGTGGCTTGGTGGACATGTTGTGGCATGGTGGGTGTGGCTTGGTGGGCATGACAGGGGAAGGATATTGCAAAATCTCTATTCCCATCCCACTCTGGGGCCAGCCAGAGGTGGTATTTGCCAGTTCTCCGAACTGCTCAAAATTTCTGCTACTGGTTCTCCAGAACCTGTCAGAACCTGCTGGATTTTACCCCTGATTTAAGTCAGTTAGTCTCTCTTAACCTCTCTTAGCCCATAAATTGTAAGCATGAAGCAAAGCTCCTCTGTCTATTACTTTAATTACTAACTTCCACTCTTCCTCCTAGCACAAAAAGTATCATTGATGACTTGGGAGACTTCCTAACCCCAAATCTGGAGCAAAGACATTGTCAGGGTTCCAAGTAACACACCTAACGATAGAAAACTCTGAGGCTTGAATTTCCTCAAAAGTCCATTTTATTAGAGATGCCATATTAGCACATCTGGGAAAACCCAAATCTGAAAGCTTCCAAGTTTTCCCCACCCTAACGAAAGTTGAATTTCCTGCCCAGCACCCACATGCCCATCACATGGTCTAATGCAAACACTGTCCCAACTGGAGATGCCTCCCAGTTCCGGCCTCCCAGGTACACGGCAAGATGTCCTTGACTCCCTGAGAAAGGAATGTTATTATGGCTATACATCACCCATGTTCCATATAATCCCCCCTCCCATTTTCCCACAGCAGTAAATGTGGAAGGCCTGAAGATCCAATGAAAAAGATGGCTTCCAGGCCTGATAGGCATGTTTTCAAACTTTTCTGAAACATTTGGAGGACAGAGCCATACCAACCCCAAGTAGATGTTAAATAAGTGCTAGTCTAAAGGTGGAATGACATATGTTTGAGGTTTGTATGGCTCTGTCCTCCAGATGTTTCAGAAGAGTGTGAAAACATGTCTTTGCTCCAGATGTGAGATTAGGAAGGTTCTGGAGCCACCAATGGTTCTTTTTGTGGTAACTATTTTTAATGTGTGTGTGTGTGTGTGTGTGTGTGATTTTATTCTGGACAAACATAGCTCTCTTCTCTATTTTATTGTTTCTTCTTCAGCTGTAACTCCCAAGGCTAATTTGGGAGTGAAATAGGAGAAAGGAAGGAAGGAAGGAAGGAAGGAAGGAAGGAAGGAAGGAAGGAAGG
Source organism: Masticophis lateralis (assembly GCA_030761175.1). Lineage (NCBI taxonomy): Eukaryota > Metazoa > Chordata > Lepidosauria > Squamata > Colubridae > Masticophis > Masticophis lateralis. The sequence goes on from JAUDYJ010000004.1 coordinate 124,839,539, forward strand.
AAGGAAGGAAGGAAGGAAGGAGGGAGAAATAGGGAGGGAGGGAGGGAGAGACAGAGGAAGAAAGAAAGGAAGGAACAAAGGAATGAAGAAAAGTAGGGAGGAAGAGAGGAAGGGGAAGGGGAAGGGAGGGAAGGGGAGAGGAAGGAGTGCTTCGAAGCACAAAAGAGTGATTCAATTAAGTCTTCTCACAATCTTTGGAACAAAGGAAGAAAAGTGATTTGTGAAGACAACACTGAAATAGTATGGCATTTTTTATTTATTTATTTATTTATTTATTTATTTATTTATTTATTTATTTATTTTATTTTTGGGAGAAGAACAAAAATTCATCGATATCTTTGGAAAATTAGGGTAGCTGTGAGAGCAGAATTTGCCTCTCAAAACCAGACCATTCTTACTTTTTAAACCTCTAAACATTAAAAAAAAACCAAAAAACTGAAATTTGTAGCATCAAACTTTTTTTAAAAATCAAACTACCAATTTTGCTCTAAATTTTGAAGCTAAAAAGATTTTGGGGTGGATATAGAAATTAACTGCAGCTATAATTGTACTCACATAAAACTGGAAAAGTGAAGAGATCCCTACAGATGAGAATGTGATTGGGAAAATATTAGGATGTGCAAAAATGAATAGATTAACACTTGCAATTAAGAAGAAAGAACAAACTAAATGCTACACGACATGGGGATTATTTTATTGATGGTTAGAAAATAAAAATGGAAGTTAGAAATAAAAGATTAACAAAATATAGAAAATATGTTAAGAGAGAGATGTAAACATGATGATGATGATGATTATGATGATGACAACTATTAGGATTATTATGTTTAATATGACTATTCTTATTAGAAGATATGTTAACAGGGAGAAGTGAATATGTTTATTATGTTCAATATTAGTATTGTAAAATCAGAGAATTAATATAAAGAATAGAATAGAATAGAATAGAATAGAATAGAATAGAATAGAATAGAATAGAATAGAATAGAACTTTTATTGGCCACTTTGTGTGTGATTAGACACACAAAGAATTTTTCTTGGTGCATATGCTCTCAGTATACATAAAAGAAATGATACATTCATCAAGAATCATAAGGTACAACACTTAATGATAGTCATAGGTTACAAATAAGCAATCAGGAATCAATATCAATATAATGTAACGAATACTGTCGTAAATTTTGATTATTACCATACAAAGATATTTGTACACGGCTGACACACTGTTTAATGGAAGATGGAATTATTCTACTAATTTTATATATATATATATAAATACTAGAAATCAAGTAGCAAGAATTGTATGAGGATACGGGCTGCCCACTCTAGCCATTTAGAATAAAACCCCTCAACTGAGTATTCCTAAATTTATTCCTAATTTCTGAGCCCACATTAAAACCCCAAATCCTTCCCATAAAACCTCTAATACAGTTATTCAAGCTAATCAGATCAATTTGCATTCTTCCGTGAAAAAGATGGTTGTGTTATTATCATTTCTTGCCTTTTGGGGAATCACCTAAGACTGAGTGGTAATGAATCTGTAATTGTCAGCCATCTAAGGAGACCTGACAGGAAACATGACAAGATGAGTTAATTCTACGTTCTTGTAGGGCTACATCACAGAATCTTTCAATCTTTTTTTTTTAAGTACTTGATAAATTAGGGTGAATCCTTTGTAAGTTTCTTTCTCTGCCCTGCTGACCAGAATTTTGATAGTTCTGATAATTGGCCAAAAAGTTCTTTTGTTGAAATGACAAAACTAAAGTTCAGGCCTGAGCAGGCTTTTGGCATTCTGGAAATTTCCATCAGAGTTGAGCACGTAATCCAAATCACGGGAAGCACACATGACTATTTTTGTAACTTCTGTAGCTTATTTACTATGAGCTGAAGTTCCTCTTATGTAACCAAGTAAAAGTAAGAAATCTAAAAAGTAAGAAAACTGGAATACAGCATCCAGTTTTGGTCACCACGATGAAAAAAGATGTGGAGACTCTAGAAAGGGTGCAGAGAAGAGCAACAAAGATGATTAGGAGACTGGAGGCTAAAACATATGAAGAACGGTTGCAGGAACTGGGTATGTCTAGTTTGATGAAAAGAAAGATTAGTGGGGTGACATGACAGCAGTGTTCCAATATCTCAGGGGCTGCCCCAAAGAAGAGGGAGTCAAGCTATTCTCCAAAGCACCTCAGGGTAGAACAAGAAGCAACGGGTGGAAACTCATCAAGGAGAGAAGCAACCTAGAACTAAGGAGAAATTTCCTGACAGTGAGAACAGTTAACCAGTGGAACAACTTGCCTCCAGAAGTTGTGAATGCTCCAACACTGGAAGTTTTTAAGAAGAGATTGGACAACAATTTGTATGAAGTGGTGTAGGGTTTCCTTCCTAAGCAGGGGGTTGGACTAGAAGACCTCCAAGGTCCCTTCCAACTCTGTTATTCTATTTGCTTCAAATATATATTCTATATATTTGCTTCAAACTGCATTCAGAGTTCTCCCAGTCTTATGGAAGTACCCACCTTTGTTCAGCTGAATAAATGTGCCATTTAAAGAGACAATTTGGACTCCATCTCTTTGTTCACACCAAGCCACACCTGATTCCTGTTTACAGCCTCTTTTTCAGTTGTAGCACCTTTATCTGATTTAAGGGACTAGAGCAGTGGTGGGTTCCTCCCATTTGGGCCCAGTTCTCCCGAGCCGGTAGCAATGACGATATGATGTCACTGAACCGGTTCTGCCCCCCGCCCCTACCACTCCACCCACTCACCCACCCTCATTATTCTTACTTTTTATTTGGCCCCATCCCCAATCTATTGCTGCCTCCTGAGTCCCAGCTGATGGCTAGAGGGAAAAAAACTGTTTAAACTGTTGCCGCAGGGCTTCAAAGAGCCGCCCTACAGCTGATCAGTGTTAAAAGAAAACAAATGAGTAGACCAGTGCCTGCAAAAATACATGAGTAGATCAGTGCCTGCAAAAATACATGAGTAGATCAGTGCCTGCAAAAATAAATGGGTAGACCAGTGCCTGCAAAAATACATGAGTAGATCAGTGCCTGCAAAAATAAATTGGTAGATTGGTACAGCTCTGCAAGCAGTTAAAAGCCTGGTAGACCAATACCTCTGATAAATCCTAAAGAATTGTCACATGACCATCAAGCCATGCTTACAAAATAAGCCATGCCCACAGAACCGGTAGTAAAAAATTTTAGAACCCATGCCTGGACTATAGGCTAACACATATAAAGAACGGTTGCTGTAACTCAGTATATCTAGTTTAATTAAAAGAGGGACTAGGAATGTTCTATAGGTGGCACTTACCACCAGCAAGGTTAGCAAAGATGTTTAAAAACATGTCCGCCAAATGTTAGAAATATAATCAGACACCGGGCACCTATTACCACATGTGGTGGACATGTGCAAAAGCAAAAAAAAAAAAAAAAAAAGGACAAGAATACGTAGATGGTTTGAAAAAAATATTAAAGCAATATATAGATTAAAAGTCACTAGTATTTCTGTTAGGTATAGTACCAGAAAAGTATGATAACGGGAATATATACTTAATATTACATGTTTTGACAGCAGTGAGAATTGTATTTGCACAGCACTGGAAACATGAAGAATCACTGATAGAAGAAGATGTAATTAAAAAAAATACTAGACTGTGGAGAAATGGACAGATTGACATTAAAGATAAAAGAAAAAGAAAATACAGAATATTTTGAAACTTGGGACTTGTTTTATTAATGGTTGGATAGTAGAGGTAGAAATGAGGAACTGGAAAAGTGCTTACATAAAGCACTTCCAATTGACCCAGACGATACGCTGTTCACAAAGAGAGAAAATGTATACATAAACTGTTAAAAAGAAAAGAGAGGACTAGGGGCGACATGATAGCAGAGTTCCAATATCTCAGGAACCCTTGCCAACAAAGAAGAGGGAGTCAACCTATTCTTCAAAGCACCTGAGGGAGGACAAGAAGCAATGGGTGGAAACTAATCAAGGAGAGAAGCAACCTAGAGCTAAGGAGAAATTTCCTGAATGTTAGAACAATTAATCAGTGGAACAACTTGCCTCCAGAAGTTGTGAATGCTCCAACACTGGAAGTTTTTAAGAAGAGATTGGACAACCATTTGTCTGAAGTGATGTAGGGTTTCCTGCCTAAGCAGGGGGTTGGACTAGAAGACCTCCAAGGTCCCTTCCAACTCTGTTATTTTGTTATTCTATAATCTGAACATTTTCTAGACAGCATATTTTCCCCTCCTGTCCCCAGGTCATTTTCTCATGTAATTACACTAATGCCCTTGGACTTCTTGCTCTATTTCAGCAAGGCAAGGAGTGGCCTTGGGCTTTAAAAAAAAGTTTTTATAAGTCAGTTTTCAAATTTGGAAGTGATGGTTAGGATTTTACACTAACTCTCCAGAGTAGGGAATTACCTGTTGGCTGTTTTTTGAATTTTTAGCCTTAGCAATCTTAGCCAAGATGGCCATTAGTGTGGGATGCAGGAGAAAAAAAATCAGTAAAATCTGATGGACCAGATATTGCTCACACCTGCTTCAGAATAATCATTTATTGGATATTTCTTCCTCCTAGAATAATCTTGCTCTATGTAGTTTCAGTATGTCACTTTTGTTCAAATATAGGAGCATGAGTGATATTCTCCGGTCCCAAAACAAATAGATTTCAGAATAAGGTATCTCTCATTTGTTGCAACTAACACTGAAATACTACACACACACACAGGGATGGACTTCAAAAATTTTAGCAAGGGGTTCTTTGCCCAGTTGCTGGGTGAGTGTGGCGTGGTCTAATTGGCCTCTTGCACCACAGCGGTGGTGGGGGTGGGGTATTTGCCCTCCCCGGGTTTCGGAGGCTTTTCTCGAGCCTCCGGAAGCACAAAAACGGCCTCCCCAGGCCCCAGATGCCCTCTGGAGGCCAGGACAGTGCTTCCCAAACTTCCGGTAGGCCTGTTTTTCTCCCTCCCCTGCATCCAAAATGGGCTGTGTGGAGACTCCTTGGAGGGGTGGGGTGGGCAGGGCCAGCCAGGAGTGGGATTTGGGGGTTCTCTGAACTGCACAGAATCTTAGCTAGAGGTTCTCCCGAACCTCTGCGAACCCCCAGCAGCCCACCCCTGCGTGCACCCAACCACATTTTTTCTTTTTCTAGTAACGGTAGTCATCCAGGCCCCATAGTTATAGGAATTGCTCTCTATGAACAGAAAATATATATATATTTATTATGATAAACAGAATAGAAATATTAAACAGAACCATTTTTAGAAAGTAAATTAAAACAAGTGAGTTGTTGGGACTTCAGCTCAATCAATTCATTTTATTCATCAACATTTATCAATGTTATGGTAAGAGTAACAGTCTGTTCCCCCACTTTCAAATCCAACCAATGAGTAGCTGATATCAGTCAGTTTTCAATATCTTGGATTATGATATATTGGATTATGCCCAATCTTGATTCATTATCAAACAAGTTAATATCCAGTTGTCCTACAACTCCTGGCTGGAACCACAGTCACATAGATTCTTTCCTTATCTTTACGCTCAGAAAGCCTTTTTGCTGTTCTTTAAATACGATTTCTTTTTCATTTGTTGTTTCCCTTTTGTGTGAGGATTAGAGCTGGCTAAAGGTAAATCAAAATCCAATCTTTATTATAATCAAAAGAAACCAGCGTAGAAACTACGTCAGAGTCTAAAAAAGTAATAATAGTTGCATAAAGCGAAATACATATACAACAAAAGTATAACAAAGGTTTTAAAGGAATTTAAAAGGGGAGGTTGGAGCATTAAATGGGTGCATGGAACATAAATATTAGTGTATGGCACACTAAACTTATCACAGTAAACAATGATTGAACCAGATGCTCATTAAGAGTAGTTCAAGGTAGAGGTCTTCCTATGATGGATTTTGAGCACTGCTCTGCAGAACCGTGCAACCTTACGTATGTTGTAGCAAGCTTAGTATCTGCAAGCAGCTGATAGGTTTAACAGATTAACAGAGTTGGAAGGGACCTTATAGATCATCTAGTCTAACCCCCCACTGAAGCAGGAGACCCTACACCATTTCTGACAAATGGCAGCCCAATCTTTTCTTGAAAGCCTCCAGTGATGAAGCTCCCACAACTTCCGAAGGCAACTTCTGTTCCATGGGTTGATTGCTCTCACTGTCAGAAAGTTCCTCCTCATTTCTAGGTTAAAACTCTCCTTGTTCAATTTCCATCCATTAGTCCTTGTCTGGCCTTCAGGTGCTTTGGAAAACAGCTTGACTCCTCTTCTCTGTGGCAGCTCCTGAAATATTGAAAGATTGCTATCAGGTCTCCCCTGATCCTTCTCTTCATAGACTAGCCATGCCTAGTTCCTGCAACCATTCATCATATGTTTTATTTATTTATTTATTTATTTGTTTAGATTTGTATACCGCCCTTCTCCTTGCGGACTCAGGGCGGTGAACAGCCAAATAAAATAGTACACAAAAGTTAAACAATTTCTTTAAAAAAGCATATAACTTTGGCTAAAAATTAAAACCATTAACCATTAAATATTTAAAATACCTAACCCTATAATACAGATCTTAAAAATTCAGCGGGGTCAGGCTAGACCAGCAAGCTGAAAGAGATGAGTTTTCAGGGCCCGACGAAAAGTCCGGAGGTCAGCAATTGTTCTCAGTTTTGGAGGAAGATCGTTCCAGAGGGTAGGGGCTGCCACAGAGAAGGCCCTCCCCCTGGGGGTCGCCAGCCGGCATTGTCTGGCTGACGGCACCCTGAGGAGACCCTCTTTGTGGGAACGCACCGGCCGGTGGGAGGCTATTGGCGGCAGAAGGCGGTCCCGTAAGTACCCTGGTCCTAAGCCATGGAGCGCTTTAAAGGTGGTCACCAACACCTTGAAACGCACCCGGAAGTCCACAGGTAGCCAATGCAGCTCGCGCAGGAGAGGTGTCACATGGGAGCGTCCCGTCGCTCCCATAATCCCCCGCGCGGCCGCATTCTGCACTAGTTGGAGCCTCCGGGTGCATCCCAAGGGGAGCCCCATGTAGAGAGCATTGCAGTAGTCCAGGCGAGAGGTGACGAGTGCCTGAGTGACTGTGCGTAGGGAGTCCCGATCTAGAAAGGGCCGCAACTGGCGTATCAGGCGAACCTGATAGAAAGCTCCCCTGGCCACAGCTGTCGTGTGATCTTCCAAAGACAGCCGTGGGTCCAGGAGGACGCCCAAGTTGCGCACCCTTTCCGTGGGGGCCAATGATTCGCCCCCAATAACCAGTGATGGTGTCAGCTGGCTATATCGGGACGCCGGCAGCCACAGCCACTCGGTCTTGGAGGGGTTGAGTCGAAGCCTGTTTCTCCCCATCCAGGCCCGCACGGCTTCAAGGCACTGGGACATCACTTCCACGGCATCGTTGGGGTGGTCTGGGGTGGAAATGTACAGCTGCGTATCATCAGCGTACTGATGGAACTCCACCCCAAAACCACGGATGATCTCACCCCGCGGCTTTACATAAATGTTGAACAGGAGGGGCGAGAGGACCGATCCCTGCGGCACCCCACACACTAGGCACCTCGGGGTCGACCGCTGCCCCCCTGTCAACACAGATTGCGACCGGTCGGAGAGGTAGGAGGAGAACCACCGTAAAACGGTGCCTCCCACCCCCAGTCCCTCCAATCGGCGCAACATGATACCATGGTCGATGGTATCAAAAGCCGCTGAGAGGTCTAATAACACCAGGATAGAGGAATAACCCCTACCCCGGGCCCGCCAGAGATCATCCACCAATGCGACCAATGCCGTTTCAGTGCTGTATCCAGGCCTGAAGCCGGACTGGAGCGGGTCTAAATAGACAGCTTCATCCAGGTACCGAGGGAGCTGCCATGCAACCACACTCTCAACAACTTTCGCTAAAAAGGGAAGGTTGGAGACTGGACGGTAATTAGCCAAAATAGCCGGGACCAGGGAGGGCTTCTTGAGGAGGGGCCTCACCACCGCCTCCTTCAAGGCGGCCGGTAGGGCACCCTCACGCAAAGAAGCATTTATGATCTCCTGGAGCCAGCCTTGTGTAACCTCCCGGGAGGCCAGCACCAACCAGGAGGGACACGGGTCCAATAAACATGTGGTTGCATTCAGTCTCCCCAAGGTCCTGTCCACGTCCTCGGGAGCCACAGGATCGAACTCAGCCCAGATAACACTCTCAAGACCTGCCTCAGTCACCTCGCCCGAACTAACCCAGTCGGCGGCCAAGTCATCCCGAATCTGAGTTATTTTGTCATCCAGATATTGAACAAAATCCTCAGCACGACCCTGCAAGGGATCCTCCCGTGCTCCCGAATGAAGGAGGGAGCGGGTCACCCTAAACAGGGCGGCTGGGCGATTATCTGATGATGCGATAAGGGCGGCAAAATAGTTAGATTTTGCCGCTTTTATTGCCACTAAGTAAGTCTTAATGTGAGCTCTTACTAGTGTCAAGTCAGATTCAGTTTTAGTCTCCAGTCCTCTAAGCATCCTGGTTGCTCTTCTCTGCACTTTTTCTAGAGTCTCAATATCTTTTTTTATAGTGTGGTGACCAAAACTGGATGCAGTATTCTAGGTGTGGTCTTACTAGGGCTTTATAGAGCGGCATTAGTACCTCACTTGATCTTGATTGCATCCCTCTGTTAATGCAATTTAGGATTTCATTGGCTTTTTTAGCTGCCGTACATATAGCTCATATTTAGCTGGTTGTCCACTTAGACTCCAAGATTCCTCTCACAGTCACTGCTATTAAGCCCGGTTCCTTCCAATTTATATGTGTGATTTTGGTTTTTCTTATCTAAGTGTAGGATTTTACTTTTCTCTACATTGAATTTCATTTTCTTAGATAGGGCCCAGTGTTCAGGTCTGTCATGATCCATCTGAATCTTGAGTCTATCTTTTAGGGTGTTAGCTATTCCTGCCAGCTTAGTATCATCTGCAAATTTGGTGAGTTCCCCTTCTATTCCCTCATCTGATTCCTTTATGAAGATATTGAAGAGTATTGGGCCTAAAACAGAAATTTGTGGCACCCCAAGTTGTAGGATTGTCCTATGGGATGCTTTTATGGGCTAAGCATCCATCTTCCTCTTTTATTTCCTTCCACCTTCCCCAAAAAGTTTTGTCTTCATATAATATGTCGGAAATTGGATAATTTGAACCTGATTGTTTGTTCCTCAGTTCTTCTATGATCTATTTGTTTCTTTTCTTGGACACACACACACACACACACACACACTTCCCTGAAGCATGAAGATCTTAGGCCTGGATGCATGGAGATCTTAGGCCAGTCACTTTCTCTCAGCCCTAGGAAGGAGATAATGGCCAACCCCTTCTTAAAAAAAACCTTTCCAAGAAAACTGCAGGGACTTGTCCAGTTTCCAAGAATCAAACAAGACCGAAAAGAAGGAAATGTGATCTTAATTTTAAAGAACAAAGAAGTGAAGAAAGAAGAAATCTTAACTGATGTAGAGATGAAGCATCAGGGGCGGGACAAAGAGATTACCAAGATTGTTCAGTTAAAACTCAGTATATCGTTGATGGAACTAGAACTGATCGGAATACACTCCTTTTGTTTCCGTAAGGGGGGAAAAATGGTATTTTGGAGATTTACTGTGTCTCTAAGCTAAAGTTTTGTGCTTAGCTTTCCCTCACCTTCCTTCCATCAAATATTTTATTTTACAGCATGTGGCAGTTTCAAATAATTACTACAGGCAGTGGTGGGAGTCAAATAATTTAACAATCGGTTCTCTGCCCTAATGACCGGCTGGGTGGGTGTGGCCATGATGGGCATGGCCAGGGATGTGACAGGCAGCACTCGGCCTCCTACACCTCCCTGGGAGAAAAAACAGATGTGCACCCACCCTGCACTCCATTTTGGGCCTAATAGGCCTCCTTGAAGCCTCCTGGGAGTGAAAATGGGCCGTGAGGGGGGGGCACACCCCCATGCCCCATTTTCGGCCCAGTAGGCCTCCCTGCACTCACCTCAGAACCAAATTGGGGCACATGGGGACTCTTGGAAGAGGTGGGACGGGGAATGGAGCCAGCCAGCAATTTACCTATCGGTTCATTCAAACTCCCCGAACCGGCTGAATCCCACTACTGCATTAGGAAGAATGAGGCATCCTGTTTTGTCTTGCATTAAATATTCTTGAGGTCCTTTGTAACTGGACTGGGAAACGTTAGAATGGCAGATACTGAACATATGCTACAAATCTATGAATTTTTCAGAAATCCTAAGAACCAAAGTGCTAAGAATTTCATTAGTGACATAATATAACAACTGCGAAGAGCAGAATTGTGGGTTGCCTTGTGATGTTGATTGTCAAGATACAAAAGCTGTTGACAACCGTTTGAAGCCAGTCAATAGAGCCAAAGCTTTCCTTGCAAAATACAATGGCTTTTAGCAATAAAAAAAGTTATTTTTTAAAAAAAAAACCCTACAAATTAATCATTAAACGTATAATTAGAATAAAGAAGGTGAACTCATATATTCATCTTTGTCCTTGAATTTCGAATGTTTAAATGCCGTTTGATTATAATAACAGGAATTGCTATCTTATCAGGAGCCGTTTTTGAAGCTGCTTTGTTGTTATTGTTGTTTTTAATTATCCTGCATCTCTCTTGAAAGATTTGTTTTCGAGAGGAAACTAAACAGTCTGCAACCATCACAACAGCATTCTGCTATTTATAATAGCTAGTCTGTCCTTGGCAATTAAGTGTCATGAGGCCACTTGGAGTGAAGCTAGAATGAGTTCTGGTCTCTGTGGAACCTGTAGTAAGTATTTGAGATACAGCTAGCTGATTTCCAGATATGTTTATTATTGATTTCTTTTCCCCAAAATTCCATATATAGAATGCCATTCAATAAAACAACAAGTAGTTTTGCAATATACTTTTGGGAAATAAAACCATTGCAAGGATGAACATAACATCTGTAATCAAACATATTCCATTTTGTTACACGGTTTATATTGTATAACGCACAGCATAAGCTATTTTAATGTGCAGGCTAGCACTGGGGATTTCTTCTTGTATATCTCTTCTAATGCTTCAGTTCTGATGTTCATGTTGCAGTGTGTTTTTTTTCCCCCATTATTATTATTATGGTTCATGGCACAGTCAGCCAGATGTTCAAACTGGATTCGGCATTTTTGTCCACTTTTTGGGTCTTTCAAGGACCTGGGCAGTGGTGAAATCTAAAATGTGTTACTACCGGTTCTGTGGGCGTGGCTTGGTGGTGCTGGGGGTAATGTGACTGGGTGGACATGGCCAATTTTTAATTTTTTTTTTTTTTTACTTTTAAAACCATTTTTTCTACAACCTCCTTGGCGAAGAGGTTGTAAAAAAATGCTTTCAAAAGGCTCTGATGATCCCAGCTGAGTTGCTGATCGGCAGAGGCTTTTTAAAAAAACTCAGTTGGGATTGTCAGAGGCATTTAAAAGAAAAAAAATTTTTTTTTCTTTTAAAAGCCTTTGACGATCCCAGCTGAGCAGTGCGATCATCAGAGGCTTTTTTAAATTTATTTTTAAAAGAGGTTGTAGAAAAAATGCTTTTAAAAGTTAAAAAAAAAAAGCTTCTGATTATTGTGTGGCTCAGCTGGGCATGTGGGGGGGGGGCAGGGATTTTTGCTACTGGTTCTTCGAACCACCCGCCTCCATTGCTACCTGATCAAGTGATCTGGTCCAAACGAGGGGAGTATTTCACCCCTGGACCTGGGATAGGCAGATGTGAATGTTTGATGATTCTATTATTTGATGGATTATTATAGTTTGTCTCACAGCCAGATGTTCAGAATGGACATTTTTTTCCACCTATCGAGTCCTTCACAAGGATATGGGATGTTGTTGTTGTTGTTGTTGTTGTTGTTGTTGTTGTTGTTGTTATTATTATTATTATTATTATTATTATTATTATTATTATCTTTATTCATTAAATATGAAACTCAGTCAACTGAACATTTAAAAATGCATCACAAATACCATTGACTGGTGCTAAAGGTTGATACGGGTTGCTGCCAGCATCCTAGGGATCAACCAAGTACCTTCTTAAGATGTACAATGTTCCAAGTAGCGCAGTTTTTTGCAATTCCGCTGGTGTTATTGCAGGAAGCTGCAATTGTTGATGTACCTTACAAAATTCTTGAACATGGTACCAAGTGCCCCGATGACAATGCATATCACCATTACATGTTTCATCCATTGCCTTGTAGTTTCGATGGCCAGGTTGCGATATTTCATGATTTTTTCCAGTTCTTTTTTTTCCGACTCTGGCATCTCCCGGTACCACGATGTCAATAAATTGTACATTTTGGTTTTTGACAACTGTGATATCTGGTGTGTTGTGTTCCAAGTGACGATCCGTCTATATTTGAAAGTCCCACAAGATCTTCATCTTCTCATTTTCTGTAACTTTTTCCACTTTATGTTCCCATGACTTTTTGGATTCAGGAAAGTCGTATTTTTTACATAATGACCAGTGGATTAATTTAGCAACTCGGTCATATCTAGCTTTGTAATCAGTCTGTTATTATATAATAATAATAATAATAATAATAATAATAATAATAATAATAATAATAATAATAATAATAATAATTTCCTAGGTTCTAGGTCCTTGGTTAGGACTCGAGCTGCTGAGCTATTAACCAGCCTCAAAGTCTGTGAACCTCATGAAAGATTAAATAATAATAATAATAATAATAATAATAATAATTATCATCATCGTCATTTTCATTGCACAGTTCGCCATTCAGACAGCTGAATGTTAATAACAGGCTACTTAGCCTGTTATTAATCTGAGGCTAGAGTTTAAGTTAGAGAATCAATATGTATTTCATGTAGGTAGTTTTTCCAAACATTCCTTGCTAAAATATGAATTCTAAGACTGCCCTTGACAGTAAGATATCTTATATGATGTGTGACCTTTGGTTCAGCAGGATCAGACATACAACAAATCCAGACGGGATAAAGAAGCTATACACAAATAGAGAAAAAGCAGTGAGAAGTAAACACATACACATTTTTTAAAGAAGTGTTCTTGGTCAGTTCATTCTATAGCAGTGATGGCTAACCTTTTTTCCCTCAGGTGCCAAAAGTGTGCTTGTGTGAGCAATAGCACGCGCAAATGCCCACACCCATAATGCAATGCCCCCTATGCATGCCCCGCCCCTGCGCATGTGTGCGCAACCCCCATGCTGCTCCTCCTCCTGCATGGGCTTGCACAGCCCTCCTACACTCCTCCACCCCCCATCCATGCACGCGCAACACCCCACACACACACACACTTTTTTGGGCCTAGCAGGGTTCCCTGAAGCCTCCAGAGTCCAGAAACGGGCATTTTTCACCCTCCCCAGGCTCCAGAGGCTTTCCTGGAGCCAGGGCTGGATTTAGATGAAAAGAGGCCCTAGGCTATTCCACTTATGAGGCCCTTTCACCTCCCATTTTTTCGTTTCAGTGTTTTAGTGTTCATTGTTTTTAGAATAGTGTAATTTTAATTTTGCTAACAATTTGAATGAGGCCCCTCTTGATCTTGAGGCCCTAGGCTGAAGCCTAGTTAGCCTATAGGAAAATCCGGCCCTGCCTGGAGCTTCCAGAAGGGTGAAAATGGCCTCTCCTGGCTCTCTGGAGGCCAGAAACAGCCTGTTTTCAGACTTCTAGTAGGCCTGTTTTTCACCCTCCTAGAGCCCCCAGCGCGAGCCCTGTACTTACCTGGCATCCAAAATGGGCCGCACGGAGACTCCTAGGAGGGGCACAGTGGCATGGGCATGCATGCATGTCTTTTTTTAAAAAAAATATTTGTTTGATTTATATGCCACCCTTCTCCGGAGACTCAGGGCAGCTTCCAATGCGTTAAGCAATAGCCTTCAAACTTTTGTATATTTATACAAAGTCAGCTTATTGCCCCCACAAACTGGGTCCTCAATTTACCTACCTTAGAAAGGATGGAAGGCTGAGTCAACCTTGAGCCTGGTGAGATTCGAACTTACAGTAACACAGCTGGTGTTAATCACAATGCTTTTAGTCTGCTGAGCTACCAGGCTCTTCAATGTGTCTCCCACATGGGCGGCAGAGACCCCAAAATCAGCTGGCTGGTGAGAGGTGTCTGTGCATGCACATTGGAGCTTGACCTAGAGTGACGGCTTGCATGCCCGAAAAAAATGGCTCTGTATGCCACCTGTGGCACATGAGCCATAGGTTCCCCATCACGGTTCAATAGCCTACTAAGAAACAGCGACCATTACATTTTCAGTAGAGAATTCTGTTTTGCATAAAGGATATGCATGCTTCTTGCAAGAAGTTGCGACGGTCATGGTGGTTACTTAGATAATAGTAAAAAAAGGGAGAAGCTATTCATTTTGATAGTAGACTCAAAGAAAATGTGACAGGGGCTCTTGAAAACCAAAATCGTTTTCAAGTTTAGATACATAAAACTGTCTGAACATCATTCATAAAACCCCACTGCTCAAACAAACAAACAGAAAAAGTAATAACATCAAACTGAATCACTTGAAACCAAAACAGAGAAATTATCGCGAATCATTTATAAAAGAAAAAAAGACAGACAGTGCAATAAATAAAGAGCTTTTTCACACACTGCCTCCAAATACACCCTATCCTTGATTTCTGATCTTCTTCCTATTAATTTGACAAATAACATTTCCTTGAAAGGTTTACTGTAAATCTTTCTGGTGTCTTGTTGAAGGAACTTAAGAACTTCTACCAACAGAGCTGTTGAATCAGACAAATATCTGACGGAGGCAGTTTCAACAGTCACCTGCTCTATGTGGACAGCTTTGTTTTTCTCCTTGTCTACAAATGTCAAATCTCTTTTATAGGAACCATCAGGGTTCCAAATTTTTATTATTATTTTTTTTTAGAAAACAGAAAATACAACATTTAAAAAAAAAAAAAAGATAATGGGAAAATAGGGGAAAAAGGGAAGAGAAAAAAGTATAGGGTAGAGGGAGGAAAGATTTACAATTCCTTTTGGTGCAATAGAATAAGATAATAATATGTCATACCCCAGCACAGGGGTGGGAAAATGTGGCTCTTTTACAACCTGTGGACTTCAAGTCCCAGAATTCCTGAGACAGCCAAGCTGGCTCAGGAATTCTGGGAGTTGAAGTCCACAGGTTGTAAAAGAGCCACATTTCCCCATCCCTGCCTCAGAATATAATTTTTATATACTGTTGTTGCTCTCTAGTCCCATCTAGTGGCTGGAGGGACAAATATGCCCCAACATACAATCTTTATATACTGTTGTTGCTCTCTAGCTCCATCTAGTTTAGTTTAGTTTAGTTTTATTAAATTTATATACCGCCCTTCTCCTTACGGACTCTAGTGGCTGGAGAGACAAATACCAAGTATATTGTTTGAAGCTGACCCAACCACATTATCCATCAGCCTGCATTCTCAAATCAAGTGCACATTGGAAAGTCAGACTCCATTTCCTTTAGCATTTGGAGAAGGCAAAAGCACAAGGAAGAATCCATTTTAATCTGTGACACATAGTCATCCAAGGACAAACCCACATCCCACACACAGAGCATTGCAGGTGAGATTTAAATTGCTCATATTTATTAATTGTTATGTTCAGCACTAACTCAATACTGCCTATCTTGTCTTTGGCTCTCATTGTATGTCTCCCTATTTTCCCCAGTTTCACCACGTCCTGTTCTTTCAATAAAGCATTCAGATCTACTCACACAGTCTGTTTTATTGGAGGATAGGTGGGTTTTGCTGCATGTTGAGCTGCACATAGACTATCGTGTAGTGAGGACAGAACAACATAAAACCTCAACTTTTTACTTTTATTTAATAATTATATACTAGCACCAAACCTACAGTATCTAATCAGCAAAACCTAAAATCAAAGTTTCATTTTTTCCCCACCTCAAGTCCAAAAGCCTTTTTCAAGGAGAAACAAAATTACTTCATTTGTTGAATCTCTTTTATATGAATCCTCAACAACTCATAAAGTCATCTCCTTTCTCATCTGGTAAAAACACAGTTAACAAAAGAAAGAAAGATGCAAACATAAAAATCTTAAAGATGATCACCCTTTACATGACTGAACAGGGTTTAACTTTAAACTCTTTTCTTAAGGCAAATCTCTTAAGAGTTCTCATCAGGGGTGAAATGCTCCCGGTTCAGACCAGATTGGGCGATCCAGTAGTGATTGTGGCAGGTGGTTCGAAGAACCGGTAGTGATGGTGGTACGAGGCTCCACCCACCCACCTGGGTGTCATTACTTCCTGCTTTTAAAGGGTTAAAAAAGGCTCTTACAATCTGTTGTGGCCTGCGTGGATCATGGCTGATCCCGATGACGAGGAGGCTGGTATGGGGTCACGCCAGCAGCCTGTGCAGCCGGTGCTCGCGTCGGACAGCAAGGAGGCCGAAGAGGATGTGATGCCAGAGGCAGAGACTCAGCCAGGGCCTTCAGAACCTCCAGAGGCTCCTTCCAGTGGAGAGAACAAAGTGGAGGAGCCTCTCCTCAATGCTCGGACATGCAGGGCTGCCAAAAGGCAGGAATGGCTACTCAGGACGAGAAGGTCTACTCGAGAGTAGGGCTTGAGGATAATTGGTTACCTCCTTAGCCTATTTAAGTTGCACGCAGCTAGTGCTTTCTTGCTAGAAACAATGTCTCATTACTACAGAGCATCCTGGAGAGCGAGTGACTTCTCATATCTGATTTTCTGGGCTGGTTGCCAACCTTTGTCGAACTTCGTTCTTAATAACTTTGATAAGGACCCTATGCACGGGAAGCCTGCATTCTTGAAAGGGGTTTGTTTGGAATTAAACAGTGTTTGCGAACCTTGGTGTGTGTCACATTCTCTGGGAATCCGAAGCTGGATTCACATGCCACAGCGCCACACTGAATAGGTTGTAAAAAAATTCTTTTAATTTTTTTTTTAAAGTTGGCCGTGCCCACCCAGTCACATTACCCCCCCCCCCATCAAGCCACACCCACAGAACCGGTAGTAACAAATTTTACATTTCACCACTGGTTCTCACGATCCCTGCAGGTGTGTGCAGGTAAGTGAATTAAATATGTATCTCAAATATAAAGGTTTCATAAAGGTTTAACAATCTAGCTCTGGTCAGCTTTGTAGGAAGCCACATATCATTAAAAATGTTTTTAAAAACCTTTCAAAATCTGTGGGAAAATAGTCAATGGCTTTATTTTCTCCATAGACTGCTTTATTTTAGTAATTTGTCCAGTTTCCTCTTGAGCTTGTCGGCAATGCATTTCTCCCTTTGTGGGTTTTGGCGGATTCTTTTTATTTCAGTTAGTCTTTTGTGTTCGCAACAAAGGGCCATCTACCTGAAAGGCCAAAGGACTCGTGCTGGCATCTGTGTTTTCCATCAAATTAGAGACTCTTCTACCAATACTGTTATAGGCACAGCTGCTCAAAAGTAAGACCCTTCAAACTGAAAAAGCTTATTTTGCGTGTGTGTGTGTCTGTCTGTCAAGGTATATCAGAATCGCTCTGTAGTGGGCTTACATTACCCTATTTAATGTGTAAATACAGCGAATCGAATAGAGTTTTTATTACGGTCGCTGATCAGAATTGCAATCAGAAGTAGTGGGTTTGTCAGTGAGTAATCAAAGCCTGCCTGGTTTTTTTTACAAGCAACATAGTAAAAAAAAAAAAATAGCTATGCTCAAAGAGCTTGAGTCAGACTGATCGGGGTGGGTTCTACTTACCTTTACTATCGGTTTCCATCGTGCCCGGGCATGCGCTGGCTTTGCTCACACACACACCAGTGGTGGGTTGCTCCCGGTTTGCACCAGTTCTATAGAACCAGTAGTAAAACCGCCCGGAGACTCTGCCCAATGACCCCAATGTCATCAAAACGCTTCTTCACGTGCGCAGAAGAGCACACACATTCACATGTGAAGCAAGCACGCACACACGGCCCCGCTGCAAACTGGTAGTAAAGGTAAGTAGAACCCACCCCTGGTGCGTATGTTCTTCTGCGCATCCGCAGATCGGCTATGATCACATCCGGGTCAATGGAAGGAGCCTCCCACCGGTTTTACTACCGGTTCTTGAGAACCGGTCTTAACTGGGGACAACCCACCACTGATACTGATCTGATAACAACACCTATGCATATAAAGATCAGAATTTCCCAGATGTTTTATTAAGAAAGGAATTATCAGTTACAAGCTTTGAGTGGTGCAAAGTGCAACAGCAAAACCACTTTTTGGGGTGGGATGGAACAACTTGCCACAGCCAACTCACTGCAGCAACATGCCATAGCCAACTTGCTACGGCCAACTTGTTGCAGCCAATTTGCCATAGTATACACTAGTATAAACTAGCCATTTCTGTATAAAAGAATCTATCCGATCGGTGAAAACCCAAAATCAAAGTTTTTTCTATCTTGGTTGGTTGAACTGTCCCACAGCAAGTAGCCCCATGGTGAGTTGGCCACAGAGGGTTGTCCTGTGGTGAGTTGGCTGTGGTGAGTTGGCCACAGTAAATTGGATGGATAGCAATAGCACTTAGACATTTATTTATTTATTTATTTATTTATTTATTTATTTATTTATTTATTTGTCAACAAGTACAAGGAAACAAGTAACAGTATAGACATAGACATGGACACATGACAAAAAATGTTTTGGCACAAATAAAAGGATATAAATAGGCAAAATGTAGCCATAAACACATTGAATGATTACATATAAATGGGGACAGTAGGACAGGGAGGGTAGGCACACTAATGCGCCTTATGCACACCCCTTTAGGGACCTCTTAAGAAACGTGAAAGCTCCACGGTAGGCAGTTTAAGGTAAAAGGTATGGGTACAGGATCAGGTAGAGTGTTCCAGACATTTACTACTCTATTGCAGAAGTCATATTTCAGGCACAGCCCTCCTGAGGTCCGTTTTCGCTGGCGGAGGGTTGCAAGTGGCTGTCCCACCCAAAAATGGAGATCAGGAGCCCGTTTTCACTGGCAGAGCACTCGGGCCACCAGAGGCACACCCAAAATGAGTGACAGGAAGCTGGCCAGGCCCACCCTATCCCCCAGAGGTTAAACACCCACCCACCCTGATGTGGCCCTCAATGAAATTGAGTTTGACATCCCTGCTCTAAGGTAAGATCTCTAGGGTAAGATTGACATCTACTTAAGCATCTACCTGATGCTTAAAACTACATTTGGAATTCAAGAGGATATCTGGAATTGAAACCTCAAATATTTAGATTGGAGAAGAAAGATAAAGGAAGTGGAAAGTTATAGTTAGACATCAAAAAGTAGTTATATGCAAGCTTTTAACTGAATATAGCCTCAGTTTTGCTGGAATGAAATCTAATGATTAATTGATAAACACAGCATTTGACTAAATGCATTTTAAACTCATCCATTTTCTCAGGAGTTCACTGGAACGTCACTTCCCCTTCATTAATTCCTCATCTTCCCCCTCACCCTCCTGGACCAAGTGATTAGACTTAACATTTCCCTTCATCTTCGCTGGGGGATTAAAGCTGTGTGATGTTTTGATTTTGAAAGCAAAAGGATGCTTGAGAGCCTGCAGCGAGCCAAAACTGAAATTTCTTGATCCAAATATATCTTTTTCTTGGATGACACTGTTGCTCAGGAGGGAATGCCTCTGATCCCTGGAAAATGTGCTACTGCTTTAAGGAACTGCCAACAGATGCTACATGAGACAATGTCTACTCCACTCCACCTTTTTTATTTATTTGTTTGTTTATTTGTCAAGCATGTATAAGATAACAGGTTTAGGTATAAACATAAACAAAGGAAGTAAGTACAGATAAATGGGGAAAGTAGGACAGGGATGATAGGCATGCTGGTGCGCTTAAGCACATCCCCATTACAGACCTCTTAGGAATCAGGTGAGGTCCACGGTAGACTGTTTGAGGTTGAAGCTGTGGAGGTTTGAGGATGTAACAACAGAGTCGGGTAGAGCATTCCAGGTGTTGACCACTCTGTTGCTAAAGTCATATTTCCTGCAATCGAGTTTGGAGCGGTTTACCTTGAGTTTGTCTTGATTGTTTGCCCATGTTTTATTGTGGTTGAAGCTGAAGAGGTCATTGTCAGGTAAGACATTGTAGCAGATAGTTTTGTGTGCTATACTTAGATCAGACCGCAGGCGGTGAAGTTCCAGATTGTCCAAGCCCAGAATTTCAAGTCTGGTGGCACGTGGAGCCATATCTATGGGCATGTGAGCATTGCCCTAGCTCCAGCATGCATGCATGCACCAGCCAGCTGATTTTTGGGCCTTCTGGGCCCACCAGAAGTTGGGAAAGAGCCTCTGGAGCCTGGGGAGGATGAAAAACGGGCCTACCGGGCCGACAATGCCATTGCATGCCAAAAGCAGGGGGAATGTGAGGGGGGGTGGTTGCACGTGCATTCAGGGGGGCAGGACACATTGAATTATGGGTGTGGGCATGAGCATACGACCTCCACGCACTCCCCCTGCTTTTGGCACGTGCAAACAACAAAAAAGGTTAACCATCACTGATCTATGAACTTCTTGAATGCCCGTCATCTCTTTTCTCTATGGAGGTCTGTAATTCTCATTGGATGGTCTTAAGCATTATTTTGCTAGCACATGACATTCGTGTAAGCTTGTGTAAGTGCTAGATATCTTTTTAAAATAATTGTTTCATTGATGAATTGAATGTCTTCTAATCTGTTTTCCTCTTTTTTTTCTTATTTCAGCCATTATCTGTTTATCATGTTGAAATGCATTGCGATACTGGTGTTAAATATTTGAACAATATTTAGTAATGATTCTAGTTCAGCTTTTGATTTAGCATACCGTTTAGGTCATGGATGTAAAAAAAAGATAAGATTATTTTTATTTTGCTTTCAAAATTGGAAACTGTCTTTCGCCTTGACACTAAGATCATCACCAAACTGAATAATAAAAGTGATAACGCATCACCTTG
This sequence comes from Masticophis lateralis, assembly GCA_030761175.1. Classification (NCBI taxonomy): domain Eukaryota; kingdom Metazoa; phylum Chordata; class Lepidosauria; order Squamata; family Colubridae; genus Masticophis; species Masticophis lateralis. The sequence goes on from JAUDYJ010000004.1 coordinate 124,860,467, forward strand.
CCTTTTTTTTAAATTTTATTTTGACTTCACCTAATTTATCACCATTAAATATTAACTTTATCTCCATGGTTTCCTTTTGTGACTATAAGGTTCTGAGCATTTGATATTCAGACTGTTCATAATCCTGCTATGTGGAAGGGAATCCGCTGTTTTCTTCCAATCAGTCCAAACTCTACATTAATTCACTCCTCTTTGTTTTAAATTTTTAAAGATGGCTTTATCAATAAGCAATTGATTTTTTGGTTTCCGGTGAATTTTTGCAGTTAACTTATTGCTTAACGGTAGGAAGATTTTTCTTTTCCTTGAGATAAGCTTGCTATTACAAATTTGCTATTATTTCAATATACATTTTAAACTTGGGAGGCCAGCAAGTTCTCAGTCAGGATAGAGTAGAGTAGAGTAGAGTAGAGTAGAGTAGAATAGAGTAGAGTAGAGTAGAGTAGAGTAGAATAGAATAGAATAGAATAGAATAGAATAGAATAGAATAGAATAGAATAGAATAGAATAGAATAGAATAGAATAGAATAGAATAGAATAGAATAGAATTTTTTATTGGCCAAGTGTGATTGGACACACAAGGAATTTGTCTTGGTGCATAGGCTCTCAGTGTACATAAAAGAAAAGATATATTCATCAAGAATTCTCAGTCTATAGTTTTGAGACTACGTCTTCTTTTCTTTGTCTTTCATTGCAAAAGAATCTTTAGTTCTCATTCTGTCTTCATTGTTTTTATTCTTTAGTAAAGCATTAAACTGATTAGATACCCTGAGCTGTAACTTGGTTAGCCTGAATCCATGTAGGCCGTTAATCCCAGATACAGTGCAATTCTTGATTTTCATTATTTCTGAACCCATTTCTTCTGTAATAACTAAAATTTCCATTGTGTTTTTTTTCCTCATATTAATTCATTTAGGTGTTTTTTGTTTTTGATTTATATGCTGCCTTTCTCCAGAGACTCAGGGCGGCTTACAATGCATTAAGAAATAGCTTTCATATTTTTGTATATTTTATACAAAGTCAGCTTATTGCCCCCACAAACAGGGTCCTCAATTTACCTGCATTAAAAAGGACGGAAGGCTGAGTCAACCTTGAGCCTGGTGAGATTCGAACTCACAGTAATTGCAGACAGCTGGAGTTAATCACAATGCATTAGTCTGCTGAGTTATCCAGGCTCGTAAGTAAAGGTAAAGGTTCAGTTCTGACTGACTTTAGGGGAAAATGCTCACCTATTTCCTCTCCAAGGGAGGCAACATTGTTCAAAGAACTTAGAATAACTTTATTGTCACTTTGAACGTACGCTAATCAGCATACATTAAAATGAAACTTCATTGCAAAGAGTCACTACCTCCAATATACACTACATAAACAGGACAAAATAAATGAATACATCAATACAAAATTAGGCCTTTATCCACATATATTATACAACACAGAGAAGCAGCACAGTCCCAGTTTGGATGTATATATGTACATGGCGAGAAAAACTAATCTTGCGAGTTTACCAGACGGATGGCCTAAGAAACAAAGCTGTTACAGAATCTGGTAGTCCTGCTAGAAATACTTCGAAACCTCCTCCCAGAGGGGAGCAACAGAAACAGACCGGGTGTGTGGGGTATCAACAATGGTTTGAGCTCTAAGGACATAGTGCTTATAAGCAGTATCCTTAATAACAGGAAGGGAGCTTTCTATAATCTTCTCAGTTGTTTTCACCACTCTCTGTATGGGCTTTCTCTCTGAAGCACTGGTGCCATCAAACCAAGCAGGGATGCAGTTTGTTGAAACGCTCTCAATCGTGCCTCTGTTAAAAGTGTCCAGGACAGAAGAAGAAAGATGTGCTGTCCTCATCCAACAGAGGAAATGCAGATAGAATAGAATAGAATAGAATTTTTTATTGGCCAAGTGTGATTGGACACACAAGGAATTTGTCTTGGTGCATATGCTCTCAGTGTACATACAAGAAAAGATATGTTCATCAAGAATCATAAGGTATAACAATGATAGTCATATAAGCAATCAGGAAACAATATCAATATAAATCGTAAGTATACAAGCAACAAAATTACAGTCAGATGCTGGTTTGTTTCATTAAGGATGATGTGAAGAGACCAAAGATGCTTCCATGGTCATGAAGCCAGCATAACTATACACCAAGGTGGATGGAACGCTATTACCTTCCCACCAAAGTGATATCTCTACTTGCATTTGCATGTTTTCAAACTGAATTCAGGCAAGTAATGGGAGCTCACCCCATTGCTTGGTGCTCAAACCTGGGCTGTCAGCTTTCCAGCTTACAAACTCAGCATCTTTAACAGCTGAGCCATTGCGCCCCGCACTTTAATTCATTTTTGCTGGTGTAAATCCATAGATGTCTCTTTATGTTCTGTTCTTTGTGATTCCCACAGTCATCTCTAGAAATGGAAATTCTATTCATTGTCAAGTTGTTTTTTCTTTATTTCTTTTCACTTTGATGTGGCTTGGAGCCAGTATTCCTATAGAATTTATGCTGATTTATTCTAAAGGTGGATTTTGTTTCTGTTGGCATCAAACCTGCTTATTTTCTCTTGATAATGCCAAATCCTGTTTGCATTTTTTTCTGAACTGTGGTTTGGACTGTATGTTATATAACTTTTTTTGTGTCCAGTTTCACCTCTTAATAATTCAGTTTTCCTAGTTTTCTCTTTCCCCACCGCTCAAATTGCTCAGATCTGCCTGCAACCCTTTTTTATCATTTTAAGTTTTCCACTTAGCTTTACACTTTTTTAAAAATATATTCTTTCATTCCTTACTTCACATCCAAATTTCGTAGTGACAATATTGTCGCTGCTATTATTAATTAAGTTTTATTCTGCTAGTATCTTAAGAAGTACACTATATTAACTGGTTTCTTTTCCCAAATTTTGATACTGAAATGGCTTTTTTTATGTCCCGAAGAAACTTAGAGAAAACTTTGCTATTTGTTTTAAGACAGGTGATTTCATTCTTGCTGTCAATTCCCATAACTTTATCATGTCCTTTTCAGCCAATTGTTTTTTGTCTTTTTGTTAGCCATGGTTGCTTGTTCTACAAATTGCTATATTTTCCTGCCTAAGAAGATCATTTTCTTTTAAATCTTGAATCTTTTTTTCTACTGATGGATCAAGAAAACCACTACGTGTATTTGCAGCTGTTCCAATGGCCCAATTGATTCCTCCTCCAATGGTCTAATTCATCTTCTGATTATTTATTTTCTTTAGATAGTTTTTAGTATGAAATGTTGTTAGGCCATCAACCTTTGCTTGGCAATGGTTGAATCTGGGTTTTGTTTTTCTTTCTAAATCTAGTATTCAATTTTTTTAAAAAAAATACTAGAATTTTTCAAAAAAAATTCAAAAATGCAAATACTAGATTTGCATTTTTGAACACTTGCTGAGGAGTTGGGTTACAATTAACATTTCACAATCATTGCTGTTCTCAGCTTAGATTAGAATTTCAAGCTTGGTTTTTCTTCCAGTTGCTATGCAATTCCTTGTCCTGTCTGCCTAGGAAATGGAATCAAGCACTGTAGCACACCTGCTACTTTGTCCCCCATAAGCTCTGATACTACAAGAAGGGACTGTTGTGGTTCAGAGGAGTCAGAGGAGTCAGAGGGGGTGCCTGGGCCTGCAGAAGGCTCTGCATGAGGAGCATGAGGACTCGGAGCCAGATGCAGAAAAGGGCCCATCTACTCAAGCTCAAGTGGAATGGCAGCTGTTTTCAGACCCTGAGCTGAGCAAAGGGGAAGAACAGCTGGAAAGTGGGCAACTGTGAGTAGATAGATGGGTACCACTTTGGTGGGCAAATTAATAGGAACACAAAAGATGCCCCCAATTGAGTGTCTGTCAAGCAACGGTGATATCACCGGGTAAACCTTTCAAACTGGAAGCACTTCGGTGCTCCAAACGGGACTGTAGTAATCCATTTTTTAAGGCTGGTAATTCCTTTTCAATTTGAATCTGCAAATAGCAATAAAATATCCATTTATCATTTATTTATTTATAAAATATCCATTTATCATTTATTTATTTATTTATTTATTTATTTATTTATTATTTATTTATTTATTTATTTATTGTATTTTTATACCGCCCTTCTCCTGAAGGACTCAGGGCGGTGCACAGCCATACTAAAACAATAATAAGACAAAAATTAAAAACCATTTAAAAAGATTCAATGTCTTTTTAAGCTGCAATTAAAACCCTACCTAAAAATCATTTAAAAACCCCTTTAAAATTAGTGACCCGTCAGACCGGCCTGATAGAACAAAAGGGTCTTCAGAGTACGACGGAAGGCGTGGAGGTCGGGGATCTTTTGAATATCCGGGGGCAATTCATTCCATAGGGCAGGGGCCCCCACAGAGAAGGCTCTCCCCCTGGGGGTTGCCAGACGACACTGATTGGCTGACGGCATCCTGAGGAGGCCCTCTCTGTGACACCATTTGACTCTTTTCATTAATTGTGAGCAGTTTTTGAAATAATTTTAAAAATTTAACCGGGAACACTTTTGCATTGGAAACCATCTCTCTCTGTTAGTTCTAACAGTGTACCCAAGAACAATGCTGAAATGGAACAGTGAACATTCTTTATTTGAGCATTGGGTAAACATTTTGAACATTTCGGAATGAAACAGGGAAGACGACGATGGCTTGTGTGTGTGAGGAGATTGTTGTGTGTTGTGGTGATTTAAGTGTTCTGACCCCGCATTAGCAGAAACAAGAAACAGATTCCTTGTCACGAAAACCCCTTTTTTATTTATCTCCTGTGAATTAATGGCATTCACCCACTGAAAAGTCCAGGCAATAGTCCTTCAAGGAGTTAACTGCAGTAACAGACCTTATCAGTTCCTTGCGATAATTGCCAGGCCATGAGCTTCCAGCCAAAAAGCTTCAAATTAAGTTCTGGAAACCAGTCTCTGTGGTACGAAACATGATAACTAAATCTTCAGAAATCCAAAATGTTGTCTCCTACGACAACCACTCCCAATTTCCTTCTATTTATTCACCAGCCAGGGAGGGGCCATTCAGCATCCACATGTGCCTTGCTTCCCAAGTCGACTCCTTGTCCTCCGTTGTTCTCCTCTCCTTTACGGCTCTGTGCATTCGTGCATCTAGTACAGGCCCCAGCCGTTCTTCCTCCTCACTCAGATCAGCCTCCAAAGGCAGCTGCCTCTCCAGTGGCTGGCAAATGTCAAACGGCCCTGGCTCTATCTCAGAGTGTCCAATGCTGAGCATCCATCAGAGCCTTCCCCAGGCCCCAGAAGTGGCCCAAGTTCTTCCCCAACCTCCTCATTGTCTGAGTCTGCTGCCAGCTCTTCTGGCAGATGGCGGGCCACAACATTAAATACACAGATACAGTATTGAAATTTTGAAAGACTAGTATGTCATGTCAGCATTTGTATAATATTATCCTGCATGTGGGAACATTCTGGTTTCTTTGCATTTTGCTACAGATGGTGCTGGAAGGAATGTTCTCAGAATATTACTATGAAGGTCAAATGGATCATTGATATTCATTGTGAGAAATGTCTTCCGCTGACACAAATTGATCACAAATTGTACATGAGAAATAATAATACATGCAGATACCTACCATCTCACACACTGAATAATTTAAGTGCCTGACTAGAACAGTACCTTAGCCTTTATTTCTGTGCTAAAATTAAAGAAGAAACACTTGCTTATTAATGCTAGAATCTAATAATTTGAGAGTTCTACTTTGGTCTGGGCACCTTGTGCAATGCAAATTGTTCTGTCTTCTTCGATTTATTTGAGTTCAACTCATAGATTCCCCAGCTGCCTGATCTCCTTCAGAGTTGGAAGTTTCTGGGAAAACCACATTCAGTTTAAGCCTAGACATTCTGCTTTTCCTTTGAAGACATTTCGCTTCTCATCCAAGAAGCTTCTTCAGCTCTGAAGAAGCTTCTGAAGAGCTGAAGAAGGTTCTTGGATGAGAATTGAAACATCTTCAAGGAAAAACCAGAAAGTCCAGTTGCCTCTTGAAAAGGCATCTTTGGGACAACCATGACCTGGATGGATGGGAATCTCCATAGACCAGTGATGGCTAACCTTTTTTCCCTCAGGTGCCAAAAGGGCACGTGTGCGTGTGATATGGTGTGTGTGCCCACACTCATAATGCAATGCTCCTCATACATGCCCCGCCCCCATGCATGCTTGCGCAACCTCCTGTGCTGTCCCATCCCCCATGCGCAGGCCCGCACAACCCCCCGTGCTCCCCCATGTCCTGCCCATGCGTACGTGACCCCTACACACCCCGTTTTGGGCCTAGCAGGCCTCCCTGAAGTCACCAAAGGCCGGAAATGCCCTGTTTCTGGAATTCTGGTAGCCCCATTTTCATCCTCCCAGAGCCTCCACATGAGCCCTGTACTTACCTGGCATGCAAAACATGCTGCATGGAGACTCCTGGGAGGAGAGGGACGTCATGGGCCTGCTCATACATCTGCCGCATGCATGGCAGAGACCCCAAAATCAGCTGGCTGGCAGGACATACGCACACATGCACTGTGGAGCTGACCAAGGGTAACAGCTCACGTGCTGGCAGAAATGACTCCGTGTGCCACCTATGACACACGTGCCATAGGTTCACCATCCTGGCCATAGACAATCAATTTAAGAGTTAACTGGGCTCAAAGGCAATGAGAGTCTGAATCTAGAAATCTAGTGTCCAAAAAGAGAAGTATGGAAGCTTAGGGGAAGATATTCTAGGGATCTTCTCCAGCGCCCAAGAATTGTTATTTTATTGAGTAATTCTATAAGAAAATTAGACAACAATAGAATAAATGTTCATGGGTTTTGTTGTTCCATTTATAACAAAATCTGCTTTGATTTCCTTTTATGAGACGGTGTTTGCCTCTCCTCCCTTAAATAGCTTCATAAATAAGGCAAAAAATCTGCATTATTAATCTGAAATTGAATTTGCATTTGTACTTATTGTGGTCTGACAGGAGGGATTTTTTTTTATTCAGAAATGATTTTGGCAGCTGGAAAGGTGTGCTTGTTTGTGTGAGGGTCTAAGCTTTCATCTCGGGGGAGCTTGTTTTTCAGAAGAGAAAAATGGGTTGTTTATTGTATGAAAGATGAAGGTAGCATTAGAAATCTCAATTATTTCTACTTTCTTCAGTTTCTAAGTGGTGATAAAATTACTTTTAATGTCTTTGATGTTTCTGTAGTAGTTTCAGTTGCTTTGGCTCTTCGGGGAAAAGCTTCTTAGAAGCGTGCAAAAATATTTTGTCATCTATAGTGAAGAGGTTGCTTTTGTTGTGTGCAAAGAACATGTTTGTATGTGCGTGTGTGTATACATATGTAATGTGAATATATATATACATACATATATATACATACATATATACATACATATATACATATATAGGTTTCCAAATAGAAGGCAGACGGGAGGTGTCATCACGTTTATTCATGCAATATGGTCTTTTCTCTATTTCAATGGCCTCTCTGATTATTCTGCCATTGAGATGATTGAGAAATAGAGAAAAGACCATATTGCATGAATAAACGTGATGACACCTCCCGTCTGCCTTCTATTTGGAAACCTGCTCTCATAAATAGACGAATCTTAACACAAAGTGTAAGCCATAGGTCAAAGGTTCATCAAGAGACCTGTGTTGCCACCATTTCCAACATATCTTATCCATCAACCCACATCCCAGCAACAGTGCTTCCACCCAATCAAAATACAATTACATCATCAGCCAATCAGAATAAAGCAGCACTGTCAACCAATCAGAATACACCTCTGCCTCCTTTTAAAGAGGGATATCAGTTAAGATCACACAGTTTGCCCATAGGCACCAAGCCGAGAACATCAGCCAGAAGATGATGAATGAGATTTCATCGAAACGTCGCTGCAATACTTCCAAAGATATGTTTGCAATTACACGGGAAGAAACCCGAGATATCACCTGTATACACATATATACCCGTGAAAACTTACACAGACAAATATATATGTGTGTGTATGTATGTATGTATGTATGTATGTATGTATGTGTGTATATATATATATATATATATATATATATATATATATATATATATATATATATATATATATATATATATATAAAACTCTTTTTGAAGACTAAGGAGACTAAGATAGATCTATTTTGGGCTTATAAGCCCTCATCAGTTAGCCACACCCTCATAAACCTGAAATAGATTGATCTTAGTCTCCCAATGGGCAGCAGAGGGTTTGCTGGCTGCCAGAAAAAAAGCCTAGAAACTAGTGGATTGTGATTTCACCGAACTAGGGCTGCATAAAAATCTAGGTTTTATGTGTGTTTTTCTTTTTTTAGAAAAAAAAAAAAAAAGCCCAGAATCTAGTGGATGTGACTTCACTGAGCTAGGACTGCAGAAAAATCTTGGTTACGTAGGAAAAACCTGGCTAAAAGAAAAACACACATAAAACCTATGAAAAGTAAGAAAATAGATATTGTACCTTCACAGGGAGGATACATGAGATGTGGCTGTGGCTTACTGATGATGGCTAATGAGCCAGAAATAGATCTATATAAGTCTCTCACTAGGCAGCATACGGCCTGCTGGCTGCCAGAAGGAAAAAAAAACAAAAAACGCCCAGAATCTAGTGGATGTGACTTCACTGACCTAGGGCTGCAGAAAAATCTTGGTTACATAGGAAAAACCCGGCTAAAAGAAAAACAGACATAAAACCTATGAAAAGTAAGAATGTGTGTGTATATGTGTGTGTGTGTAGGTAGGTAGGTAGGTAGACAGACAGACAGACAGACAGATATAAATCATTGGTTTTTAAATATATTGCATTTAATTGCTGAAGGTTATTTTATATAACACACTCTCCCTTTTTATGGGACATAATTATTATCCTTGTTATATATTTTGAAACCTATGACCCATATCCCGTCTGTAACTGAACAAACATAATCCCTAGGTCTGCTATCCAGATATTACTGAGCTGCACTAACCTGGCTGGCATTTATTTTCTTTGCATGATTATCAAGGGACTCCAAAAATCCCTGTCCAGAAAACATTCATCCTTTGATATTCTTTAGAGAGAGTTAGATGAGTTTTGGAGCGCATTCAATACCTAAGTAAGATGGAGTAGTGGTAATAGCCCAGCTGCTGTGGCCTAGAGGTGGAGCTCTTGCCTCACAATCATGAGGTTGTGAGTTCAATCCTAGGTAGAGGCAGATATAGGGTCTCTTGCTTGGGCAGGGGGTTGGATTAGATGGACCCAGTTCTCCTCTGCCAAGACTGAACTGAAGAAGTTTCTTGGATGAGAAATGAAATATTTTCAAGGGGAAAAAAAAGCCGAAGGAAGTCCAGTTGCCTTTTGAAAAAGCACCTTTGGGACAACAATGACCTGGATGGTTGAGAATCTCCACAGACATTCCTCCACTGAAAGTAAGACCAATTAGTTCTTAATCATCATAAGATTAAATCTTGTTCCCCAATCCCTACTTTTACCTCTTCAGCAGTTACCTTCATGTTTACATATTTACTGTCTGATTTAAAACTGATAATGTCCTTTTTTACTCTTCATCCAGATGTTTGTAGAATTCTCATGATTAAAAACTCTATTCCTTTCCCTCTTTCTCCATTTCTTTTTTAATTTAACATTCACATAGCCATTTCCGATCATTCTTCATTCATTTTAGGTAGATCTTATGTCCGTTTGGGCGAAAGGATTTTTGACAGCTATACAAAAATATTTTATTTTAAGTGGATAAATTATAGTTACTGGAGTGAAATGAAACTGAGACAACTCTAATAAAGGAGAAAGGGCATTTATTATATTTTATACTTTTATAGCCAGTAACTGAATCTCTAAGTGGGTTGTCATAAAATATGAAAGTTTAAAACCAAGTCGAAGTCTTAAGGGATTGTAAGGTCATTCAAATCATGTTATCCTGTTGAGCTGATGATCCAATCTAATTTAAATGCTAACAACAATCGTAAGAATAAATACAAATGTGAAATTGTACAATGGAGCATGTTCTCATATCTGTAAGTTGTGTAAATTGTTGAATTGATTCAAAGAAAACTGACACGTCAAATGGATTTAGCAGTGCGATGTGAAAATTTGCTCTGAAGGAAAGATTTAAGTAAATTCCCTTTGAATCAGAGTCCTGAATATAATAATAACAACAACAATAATAATTAGCTTTACAAACTAATGCCATGAAAGCGAAGATACAAAAATCCACCAACAATCCAAACTGCCATCTTTGCAACAACAAAGTTGAAACTGTTTCACATTTAATATGTGAATGCAGCAAAATCGCAAAAACTGTTTACAAAGCTAGACATGACCAAGCTGCTAAATTAATCCATTGGTCATTATGTAAAAAATATGTGTTACCTGTATCCAAAAAGTCATGGGAACATAAAATGGAAAAAGTTATAGAAAATGAGAAGGTGAAGATCTTGTGGGACTTTCAAATACAGATGGATCATTACTTGGAACACAATATGCCAGATATTACAGTTGTCGAAAACTGAAACATACTATTTATTGATATCACGGTACCAGGAGTTGCCAGAGTTGAAGAAAAAGAACTGGGGGAAAAAAAATCACGAAATATCACGACCTGGCCATTAAAACTACTCGATTATGGATGAAACATGTATCAGTGATGCCCATTGTCATCGGGGCACTTGGTACCATGTCCAAGAATTTTATAATATACATCAACAAATTGAAGCTTCCTGCAATAACACCAGCGGAACTGCAAAAAACTGCACTATTCGGAACATCGTACATCTTAAGAAGGTACTTGGTTGATACCTAGGATGCTGGCAGCAACCCGTATCAACCATTAGCACCAGTCAATGGTATTTGTGATGCATTTTTGAGTCAATGGTTTTTGTGTTGCATTTTTGAACTGAGTTTCATGTCTAATGAATAAAGTAAATAATAATAATAGAATAATAGAATTGAAAGTGACTTCAGAGGTCTTCTAGATCAACCCTCTGCTTAAACTGGAGATCCTATATAATTTGAGACAAATGCTTGTCCAGTCTCTTCTTAAAAGCTTCCAGTGATGGAGCACTCACAATTTCTGAAGGCAAGTCATTCCATTGATTAATTGTCCTTATTATTAGCAGATTTCTTCATAGTTCTAGGTTGCTTCTCTCCTTGATTAGTTTCCATCCATTGCTTCTTTCTTCTGCCTTCAGATGCTTTGAAGAATAGGTTGACTCCCTCTTGTTGATAAATAAATCTAAAATGAATTCCAGTTAGAAGCAATTTAAAGCATAAAAGGCATTCCTTTTTTTTAAAAAAAAAAATCACTTTAAAATTATTATAGCTCAACTTTTTCAGGTGACCTTAAGATGAGAATAGGAGGAGCCATATAAAACAAATAATTCTTTTATTTCAAACCATATAACACTAACCAGCGTTACAAAAACTTACTCCACACAAAACAAGGTTAAAAATGTATTGTTGTTTCTGTGTGTATACATTTATTTTCCTATGAATCATTGAAAACCTGAATAAATTATTCCAAATACATATTCAAAAGTCAAATTATTTTTTTTCTGGACAGAAAGGGGAAAAATAATAAAATGGAAGGAATCTACAATTAATGGAATTGGTAAGAATATTGCAAATGTTTTAGTAGATTGTTTTAAATATTCAGAGCAGATGTTGCTTAATAAATGCCACCACAGAACTGTGGGACGCCAGTAATTTATACCTGGTCTTTTTCCTCTCAGATCGCGCAATTGCAAAACTGCATTTCCAGATTAATAAAGTACAAATGACATTCACACTAACCGCAAAAATTGTAGCAAGAACAGTAGGGAAAACGAATGCCTCTTTCCATATTAAAACCTGGAATCTCACACACTTCCAAAGTACAGAAACGACCAGCCACGCATGATATCATAAACTCTATTGTGCAACTCAGTTTTTCTTAGTTCAACTATTTTTACTGGTTTATTACAATATAAAATACGGAAGTACAAAATAAAAATAATTGGAACATAAGGGAGGATAATAACATAAAAACGGACACTGCAACTATCATAAATTTGATTTAAAGTGCAATTTTATTGTACATGTTTCTTAACTTGTGTTCGCCGCCCTGAGTCCTTTGGGAGAAGGGCGGCATATAAATACATGTAATAAATAAATAAATAAATAAATAAATAAAGATCCGAATTAAATTACATCAACATGGGGATGCTGCAATGGTCATAAGTGTGTGGAAAATGGTCATAAGTCACTTTTTTTCAGTGCCATTGTAATTTCGAATGTTCACTAAATGAATTTTTGTAAGTTGAGCTCTACCTGTATTATTATTTTCTTCTTCTTCTTCTTCTTCTTCTTCTTCTTCTTCTTCTTCTTCTTCTTCTTCTTCTTCTTCTTCTTCTTCTTCTTCTTCTCCTCCTCCTCCTCCTCCTCCTCCTCCTCCTCCTCCTCCTCCTCCTCCTCCTCCTCCTCCTCCTCCTCCTCCTCCTCCTTCTCCTTCTCCTTCTCCTCCTTCCTAGTACTTATCTCTCCCCACTTAAGGCTATAACCATGTTGCTTGTATCTTTACAATTTATATTGTTTTATTTGTTTCCTAGTATGATTTGATTGCTTATTAGGAACCTATGACTATCACTAAGTGTTGTATCTTATGATTCTTAATGAATGTATTTTATTTTTCTTTATGTACACTGAGAGCATATGCACAAAAGACAAATTCTTTGTGTGTCTAATCACGCTTGGCCAATAAGGAATTCTTAAGGATTCTACTCTTTTTATGCCATATCCATAACTGGACATTGGCGATCATGTTGGCAATCCTATTTTTATCAACAGCTGCAGAAAAAAGTGCCGTAGAGTTTTGTACAAACCAGTTCCTTAGATTTTGAAGCCATGATGTTCTTCTTCTCCCTGGACCTCATTTGCCTTCAATCCTTCCTTGGAGGATTAAGTGAAGGATGCCATATTTTTCCGGGTGTCGCATCACATGTCCAAAATATTCTAACTTCCGCTTTTTTATGGTTTTGATGATTTCCCTTGGCTTTCCCAGGCTGTGTATCACCTCCTCATTTCTGATTTTGTCAAACCAGCTGATACATAACAGCCGTCCGTAAATCCACATTTCAAATGCTTCTAGTCCCTTCAAGTGGCTTTCTGTCAGAGATCAACTCTCCACTCCGTAGAGCAGGATAGAAAAGATGTAACATCTGATAAGTCTGATTTTCAATCGTGGGTTTATGTCCTGACTCAGTAGACCTTTTTCATTTCTGTGGCTAGTTGAAAAAAAAAATAACATGATACATCCACTTCCACAACAGTGGTGGGATTCAATTTTTTTTTACTACCGGTTCTGTGGGAGTGACTTGGTGGGCGTGGCAGGGGAAGGATACTGTAAAATCACCATTCCCATTACACTCCAGGGGAAGGTTATTGCAAAAGCTCCATTTCCTCCTGATCAGCTGGGACTTAGGAGGCAGAGAATAGATGGGAGTGGGGCCATTCAAAAGTGGTATTTGCTGGTTCTCCGAACTATTCAAACTTTCCACTACTGGTTCTTCAGAACAGGTCAGAACCTGCTGAAACCCACCTCTGATCCACAACCATGAAATACACAACAGCTACTCATTTAGCCTACTTTGTCTGAACATCCACTGATTGTACAAGTGATGATGATGAAGATGATATTTAACTCAGAAGGGGAAAAAATAGATGTACCATATGGTGCTTAGTTTCATAACAGATATACAAGTAAGATCATCCAATTCCCCTTTGTCATCTGAGGGCTAGACCTAGCAAAAATAAAAATAAAATCTTTCTGGGCAGCTTTTTCAAAAGGAGCTAGTTCAATTTGTCCTATAACAAAGGAATCTGTATCCAGCCAGCAGCAAGCAAACTAGCTAAAGTCTGAGATCTATGAAATATTTACTTGAAGTTGGAATAATGGATTCTGTAGCCTGAGACACAGAGGAGATGACATTTAAATTTGTACTTTAAATTTGTACTTTAAATGCAGACCAAGCACAGAAGGAAAAGGTGGGAGGATACAGGCATGTTTAAAAGGAAAAAAAAGGTAAGACTGCCAATGAAGAACCTTTCCACTTATAGCAAACACAAAATAAGTATCTTTTCTCTAACGAGACTCTGTAGCAATTCTAGAACGGAAAGGAACACCAATTTCAGAATCCCCAAACTGTTGCCTTGATGCATGTTGAATCCCCAAACTGTTGCCTTTCCATGCTTTCAGACTTCTGGGTTAGCAGGAGCTGGGTAAGGAACAGGAGCTCATCCCATTACCCAGAACTCAAGTCTCGAACCAGGGTTGGCAGCTTTCCAGGTAAGCCATCACACTCTTCATTTCTGTACCAGACAGTCCTTCCTTCCTTCCTTCCTTCCTTCCTTCCTTCCTTCCTTCCTTCCTTCCTCCCTCCCTCCCTCCCTCCCTCCCTCCCTCCCTCCCTCCTTCCTTCTTCCTTCCTTCTTCCTTTCCTTCTTTCCTCCCTCCCTCCCTCTTTTTGCTTCCTTCCCTCCTTCCTCTTCCTTCCTTTTTTTCTTTCCTTCTTTCCTCCCTCCCTCCCTCAATCACTCCCTCCTTCCTTTCCTCCCTCCCTTCCTTTGATTTGCTGTTCATCTCACCACAAGCCTTGTTGTGCTACAGTAGTGGCTATGAAATTCATCTAATACATTTACTGGCATTTTAGAGAGCCCTTTAAACATGCATAATGATGAAGAGTGCTGGGAATCACGAGAAAACATAAAGCATGAACTGGAGGAGATCAGAAAAGATTCACCTCCTTTATATCCTTCCGGCTGTTCTTCATCCAATTTCAGGTCTGTTCTCACTCTCAAATTCATTGACAACTCTTTATCCAGTTATGAACTAGCAATGTAATAGGATTCCAGGCAGGATCCCTTTGGGACTGAATTTACTTGAAGACTACTGAGCAGTCTGAGAAGAGCTTGTACTTCTGTTCAGAAATCCACAGAGGGATGGGAGAATTTAATTTATTTTTGTTTAATAAATGAGGTGACAGAGGGAGCTCTTCCACCTTGCTTTAAATTTTAACAAGCCAAGAGTATTTATCAGCAGTGCCGGAGTGCTGTAAAAATCTTCCTTCTTTTTCTGGTACTTCCTGGAGTGACCTGGTGACATTGAATGATGTGGCTTTTTCAGAAAGCTCTATAGACAAAGGAAAAAAAGATCACTGTTGTGATTAATAATATGGTTTGAAACCTTCTTTCATTAAAATTAAAACTTTGTACATTACAAATTGTAGGGATGCGGTGGCTCATGTAGGGATGTGGTGGCTCAGTGGCTAAGATGCTGAGCTTGTCAATCGAAAGGTTGGCAGTTCAGGTTGTGCCGCATAATGGGGTGAGCTCCTGTGATTTTTCCCAGCTTCTGCCAACCTAGCAGCTCAAAAGCACGTAAAAAATGCAAGTAAAAAAATAGGGACCACCTTTGGTGGGAAGGTAACAGCATTCCGTGCGCCTTTGGTGTTGAGTCATGCTGGCCACATGACCAAGGACACATCTTCAGACAGCGCTGGCTTTGAAATGGAGATGAGCACCGCCCCCTAGAGTCAGGAACGACTAGCACACATATGCAAGAGGAACCTTTACCTTATATTAAAAATGTGAAGAAAGAAGGAGGGAGGGAAGGAGGCAGGCAGGCAAGGAGGGGAGGGAGGGAGGAAGGAAGAATGTGGAAGAGAAGGAAGGAAGGAGAGAGAGAGAGAGAGAGAGAGAGAGAAGAGGGTGGAAGAGTGGAAAGAGAGATGAAGGGAGGGAACACAGATCCGGAAAATTACCCAGTTAAAATAAAACTGATTTTTTAGAATTTGCAAATCCCCAAATTTCTCCCCTTCATAACTTTCTCATCCCATCTCAGCCGCCCTGAGTCTTTGGAGAGGGGCGGCATATAAATTTAATTAATTAAAATAAATTATATTAAATCTATTTCTTGTGATCTAGGCTAGAATTATTTCAGCATCCCCATGTTATGAACATCTGCACTACTAGCAGTTGCCATTTTCCTCCCATCAGTAAGTAAATCTTAATATCCAGGATCTTCAATATCCAGGATTTTCCTGTGACACATGTAATCTTTTTCTGTGGAGAAATATCCTTCATTAAGTCAGTGATACAAGAATTGAACTGTTATTTGGCTTCAAAGATTGTTCAGGCCTGCTTCATACAGGGGTATTCTATTAATTGTTGAGCTTGATATAACATTAACATTATGAAAGAGATATGGAACAGTAATCCAGCACTGAATTGTGAAAATAGCACATCTAGTTTTGTTGAGCAGTATGAAAAAACAGCATGGAAATAAATTTTTAAAAAATCACTAAGTTGGGTGAACCCAGGAAGTGCATTTCTATTTCTTAAACTTCCATATGCTCCAGAAATAAGCAAAATCTTTGTAGACCAGGATCAAATATGGATGGTGTTGGAAGAAATATCCAGTGTTGGGATTCAAATAATTTAATAACCGGTTCTCTGCCCTAATGACCAGTTGGGTAGGTGTGGCTTGGTGGTCATGTGACTGTGTGGGCATGGCCAACTCAACATCACTCATGTCGATGGGTGCTTCACCTTAGCTGTTACAATGTAATAAGTGTTAACCTGAGAGGCAGTTTCTGTAAGCAGGGTAATAAAGATCAGGCTAGAAACACCACCAGAATGTTTCCTTCCTGCCTTCCTTACAGGATTAGCCCTGTAAAGTGGAAAAAACAAAATAAGATTTCTTCCAACAACTGGTTCTCTGAACTACTTAGAAAGTTAACAACTGGTTCTCCCAAATAGGTGCAAACTGGCTGAATCCCAACACTGGAGAAATGCACTGGAAATAAACTGATTGGAAAGAGGGTCTGTTTATTGATGAAGCAGAACCACCAACCACATGTGATTCTGGGACAGCTGACAAAATGGAATTGAGAATAGGTGGGGTTTTATACCTTCTTTGGGCTTTGTACTTGAGCTTCCTGTTCCTGTGCCTGAACATGTCCTTTAATATTCTATTGGCTGTTGTCAGATTCCTATGGGGTCATGTAGGGGTCATGGCTGGCTCTATAGACAAAAGGGGAAACCTTGGTGTTTGTCTGAGCTAATTTTGTCAATCTTTTGTTATTTATTTATTTATTTATTTATTTATTTATTTATTTATTTATTTATTTATTTATATTTGTATACCGCCCTTCTCCTTGCGGACTCAGTTTAGCTGGAGTTTCTGCCTGACCCAGTCTTTCTGAATGGATTACCAAATCTGCATTTCTAAAAGCTGGCCTTCTCAATTTCTGCTTGGGGCAAGGAATCTGGGGCTGGTTTCTGCCTCCCTTAAGGTTTTTCTTTTTTCCCCCATTTCTCCTTTAGGGGAAATATTCTATCCTGTCTTTTTAATATTTCCCAAAATATTTCATTCTTTGGGAGGAGGGGAGCCTTCCTACAACAGTTTTTTTTTTTTTTTAAATAAATGTGTCATATCTTCAAGACTGAGAAACAAGTTGGCTGTGGGTAAAGGCACTTGATTTTAACATTTAAACTTGAATAGTGTGCTACACAAACAAGGAAAGCACCCAAACCATACAATTGTAAATAAAGGTATAGGTGTCGAAAGTAAATCAACATTTCAGATTTTTTTTCTTCTTTCTTGCTCTGTTTAATGATTGGATGGGACAGGGCAGAAACTTATTTTATTTTATCTTGTTTTATTTTTATAACTGACCATCTTACCGCAAACAGCTCCTCACAGTAAGCCAATAGAAAAGGACTAAACTGTCTGTACTACTGGACAAAACAGAGTAGCTACCGGCAGAGTACTTGCCTCTTGAAAAAGAAACAGGAACAATAACTATGCTTTCCTCGTGAATATCTCGGTTTTCATATATTAACTGTCTAACCTCTATAACTGTCTGGTTTGGTTCTGCAACCCAACAAGACAGACACCGACTTCAGAGGATAATTAGAGCTGCAGAAAAAAACAGTTGCTACTAAACTGCCTTCCATTGAGGACCTGTATACAGCAGGAGTCAAAAAGAGGGCTGGGAAAATATTTACAGACCCCTCACATCCTGGACATAAACTGCTTCAAGTCCTACCCTCAAAATGATGCTATAGAGCGCTACACACCAGAACAACTAGATACAAGGACAGTTTTTTTCCCAAATGCCATCACTCTGCTAAACAAATAATTCCCTCAACACTGTCAAACTATTTACTACATCTGCATTACTATTAATCATCTCATTGTTCCCATCACCCATCTCCTCCCACTTATGACTGTATGACTTCAATCTTATTGCTTGTATCCTTACGATTTACACTGACTGTTTCCTAATATGATTTGATTGCTTATTTGTTCCCTATGATTATCATTAAGTGTTGTACCTTATGATTTTTGACAAATGTATTTTTTTTATGTACACTGAGAGCATATTCACCAAGACAAATTCCTTGTATGTCCAGTCACGCAGTATTCTATTCTATTCTATTCTATTCAGTGAATTTTCCAACAAATTCTTGAACCAATAAACAAAGATTTCCATTCTCTACTACCTTGGATGAAACATTGATATAAGCCTTGTTCCTAACAATGTTCCTGCATGTTAATTAATGCCAAGTTATTGTTGAAATCCCTTTGACATTTTTACTCATTGAAAACAAGCTTAGGATAATGAATATTATTATAAAATATATGACCAAAAAGAATAAATCACACTCTGTAATAAGCCAGCTATTATATTAAAATGCTGTCACGCTCTTATGAATGGTTTATATTTATATATTTAGTATCTTTTGTGACAAAATATAATAAGTAATATAAATCAATATTTTTCGGTACGGGACGTATTAGCATTAAGCATGAAGACATTTAGTGTTTTTAAGCAATAAGGGCAACAGTAAATGCAACAGAATTCTAATGAAATTTAATGGTTGATGTAAAGAACAGCAGCTGACACCCAACTTCCTTTTGAAGTTGTCACGCTTGTTTTCTCTCTGTCTTTTCTTCTTCTCCTTTGTGTCTAGTGGCATTGTGAGATGAAAGGCAAATTAAGCTGCTGAAGAAATAGTAGCTGGCACACCAAGAGAGAGAAAGAACTGAAGTTCTTGAAATGACTATTATAATTATCTCAGAGATAAAATTATCTTGTGGCTTCGATAGTTAAAACAAACTCTATGATAGTTTCCTGGATATTTTTTTTTTACATACCTTCTTATCAAGTAAAAAACCCTTCCTTCCTTCCTTCCTTCCTTCCTTCCTTCCTTCCTTCCTTCCCTCCCTCCCTCCCTCCCTCCCTCCCTCCTTCCTTTCCTCTTTCCTCCCTCCCTCCCTCCCTCCCTCCTTCCTTCCTTCCTTCCTTCCTTCCTTCCTTCCTTCCTTCCTTCCTTCCTTCCTTCCTTCTCTTCTTCCTTCCCTCCCTCCCTCCCTCCCTGCTTCCCATTTTCCTTCCTTCCTTCCTCCCTCCCTCCCTCCCTCCCTCCTTCCTTCCTTCCTCCCTTCCTCCCTTCCTCCCTCCCTCCCTCCTTCCTTCCCACCTTTCCTCCCTCCCTCCCTCTTTCTTTCCTTCCTTCCTTCCCTCCCTCCCTCCCTTCCTTCTCTTCCTTCCTTCCTTCCTCCCTCCCTCCCTCCCTCCTTCCTTCCCACCTTCCCTCCCTCCTTCCTTCCCACTTTCCTTCCTTCCTTCCTTCCTTCCTTCCTTCCTTCCTTCCTTCCTTCCTTCCTTCCTTCCTCCCTCCCTCCCTCCCTCCCTCCCTCCTTCCCTCCGTCCCTCTCCTTTTTATGGTAGTCCCTACCGAAACAGCTTATAACAGTGACACTCACAGCAACAGGCAGAAAGTAAATACAGCTGCCAGTAATGCAATGAAGAAAAGCATCCAGTAAACCATATTCTACAGAAAAATGATTCACACTTCATAAAATGATGACTGTTAGATTGAAATGGATTTCAGAAGGAAAAAAATATATAAAAAGATGTGACTAAATACAACAACCCTAGTCTAATTCAGCTTAGTAAGGAAAAGGGCCAGCCACCTTCCTTTGAGAGTACATTCCCTTAAAAAAAGAAAAGACAGTTTAAACAGTCTGGTAACTGAAAATCTATGGATTTCAGATCAAGTGAAGCTTTACAGGTTGGTTCAGAGTTGATTGACATGGCTTGGATGCTTCTGGCACATTGCTTTCTATTCATGCATGAATCAGTGCAGAAGGAAAAGATTCTGTTTTGTTTTTTTTAAAGTGATTTTAGGTAAACAAAATTCCTTAACCGCACCCCTAAAGTATCAAAAATTAGAAAATTGACTAGAAAACTAAAATACACACAGGACTTTCACAAAATCCATGGTTTAGGTTGCTCCGTTCTTACAGCTCATAATTTAAATAAATAGCAGAATAACAGAATTGGAAGGGACCTTGAAGGTCTACTAGTCCAACCCCTGCTCCAGCAGGAAACCCTATACCAGGGATGGTGAGCCTTTTTGCCATCGTGTGCCAGGATGGGGGGGGGGGCGAAGGTCGCATATGTGCCCCTCCCAGGGGTGAAATGCTCCTGGTTCGGACTGGATCGCCCGATCTGGTAGCAATGGAGGTGGGGGGTTCGGAGAACCGGTAGCAAAAATCCCTGCCCCCCCCCGCAATGCCCAGCTGAGCCATGTGATCATCAGAGGCTTTTTTTCCTTTTAAATGCCTCTGATGATCCCAGCTGAGTTGCCCGATCAGCAGAGGGTTTTTAAAAAAACCTCAGGCCACTCAGCTGGGATCGTCAGAGCCTTTTGAAAACAGTTTTTGACAACCTCTTCGCTGAGGTTGTAGAAAAAAAATGGTTTTAAAAGTAAAAAAAAAAAATTGGCCACGCCCATCTAGTCACATTACCCCCCCACCAAGCCACACCCATAGAACCGGTACTAACAAATTTTAGATTTCACCACTGGCCCTGCTCCTGTGCATGTCCATATGACCTCCCCCCCTTGCTCCTGGCATGCGATGACCCGCTTTCCGTTAGACCGGAAGTTAGACCGGAAGTTGACAAACAGCCCATTTCCTGCCTCTGGAGGGCCTCTGGGGGTAGTGGGGAATGCCGTTTTCACCCTCCCCAAGCTTCTAGAAAGGCTCTGGAGCCTGAGGAGTGAGAACAATGGGCCTTCCCCACCCCCACCCCCTCCAAGGCCCTCCGGAGGCAGGAAACAGCCTGTTTCCTTTGGGCCCAGAAAGCCCAAAAATCAGCTAGCTGGCATGCACATGCACGCCAGAGCTGAGCTCGTGTGCCCTCTGATATCACTACACGTGTCACCTGTGGCACATCACGGCACAGCCCTATACCATTTCTGACAAGTGGCTGTCCAGTCTCTTCTTAAAAGCCTCCAGGGACAGAGCACTCACAACTTCTGAAGGCAAACGGTTCCACTGGTTAATTGTCCTCACTTTTAGGAAGCTTCTCCTTAGTTCTTGGTTGCTTCTCTCCTTGACTAGTTTCCATCCATTGTTTCGTGTCTTCTGGTGCTTTGGAAAATAAATAGACCCCCCCTTCTTTGTTGCAATCTCTCAAATATTGGAACACTGCTATCATGTCACACACGATATATATCACGATACCTAACAGAAACATTTTTGAAGCTCAAATATTACTAATCAGGCATGTTCACACTCTTTCTCTCACATACCCAACCTGTAAGGACATAGTTTAGAGAGGAAGACTGTACAATTGATTTTTTTTTTTTAACAAAGCATCTTCCAACATTAAAAAAAAACAGATGCATTTCTTTCATATTGAAATATCAACCTTAGAATGTTCCTTTCGGACTCTGTTTCAAAAGCAATTTTCCAAGTAGCTAAAATGTGGTGGAGAGGAGTGGGGTGGGTGGGTGGGAAGAGTAGACAAAATAGATGTTTTAAGAAACTTGATTTTGCACCTCTGAAATATTAGAAGAAAAAGAAAATCCTTAGCAAAAGAAAAAAGAGAAGGAATACAGCTACAAATCATCTTAAAGGTAGATGGAAGGGCAACATCCAATAATTCTTTTTTATTGCAATTCAAAGAAAGATAATGAAAAAACATCCATTTTGGGACTTCCCGACAACCTCGTGAAACTAGTGTAAATAAAAGAGAATTTTCAGTGTTGCAATAAATCCATTGTCACCAATATAACAATGATAATTAAGCCCACAGTGAGTTATGACCCATACTTGCCTTAGGCTTCATAAGCCAACAAGGGAAGTCTGTAAAATCTACTTCAAACAAATCTCCAAGGCTTGTGAGATTAACTAGATTTGCTTAGAAAACAAACCAATTAAACAAACCCTAAAGCTTGAAAGCTTTCCATTTGCTTTTTCCTTTTTTTTTTTTTTTTTGGAAAAGTGACAGTAGCAATAAGGGAACTCTCATCTCCTTCTGTCTCGTGCATCCCTCGATCTAGCCATGATTGACCTCCTCTAGAGAATCACAAATTTTCCACAATTTAAAGAACGGACTGCTTCAAACTTCTAAGGTATTTTTCTCCCTGTATCAAATGAGAGAAACCGGAGAGCAGATGTGGCCATGTCAGTTTGGATCAATCCCAAGTTTGCAAAAAAAGATGCCACCACCTCTGTAAAAGATAAAGGTTCCCCTTGCACATATGTGCTAGTCGTTCCCGACTCTAGGGGGCAGTGCTCATCTCCGTTTCAAAGCTAAAGAGCCAGCACTGTCCAAAAATGTCTCCGTGGTCATGTTTAGGACTAAACACCAAAGGCGCACGGAATGCTGTTACCTTCCCACCAAAGGTAGGTTCCTATTTTTCTACTTGCATTTTTTACGTGCTTTCGAATTGCTAGATTGGCAGAGTTGGGACAAGTCAGAGGAGCTCACCCCGTTATGCGGCACTAGGGATTTGAACCACTGAACTGCTGACCTTTCGATCGACAAGCTCAGCCACTGAGCCACTGAGCCACTGTGTCCTTTGAAACCTCTTGAAATCACCCTCTCTGGCTTGGGTATAATTTTAGTATCAGGGAAGATCTGGTTTATGCTGAGAGCTATGAATTTAGCAGAGACAGTAGGAGGAAAAAATGAAAACCTGCAGCCATTGCATCTGTGCACACAGGGAGACAAAATGATTCTTATTTTTAGAAGCAATAACAACAACAACAACAACAACAACACAAGGGCACAATTCATCAAGAACTGATTCTAGAAGGTCCCTTTGCAGTGAACGGGAGCGATCAGTTCATTTTAGCACGTCTTCCAATAAGTGAACTTCAAGATGGAGCAAATACAAGGGAACAACAGAAAATTAATAATTGAACAAGCCATCTTTTTTATTTTAAAAAAGCTTTTGTACATTTCTTGGAACCTAAGAGGAACAAAGTGACCACTCATTCTGACAATGAACACAAACATTGACAGAATACAGAATTATAGGGTTGGAAGGGATCTTGTAGGTGATTTAGTCCAACCTCCTCTCAAGCAGGAGACTGTAAACCATTTCTGACAAATGGCTGTCCAATCTCTTCTTGAAAACCTCCAGGGATGAAGCACCCCAACTTCTGTAGCCAACACTCCAGAAGATAGGCTTAAGATACAGAAGGATCTTGACAGACTTGAACATTGGGCATTACCCAACAAAATGAAATTCAACGGTGAAAAAAGGAAGGTTCTACATTTAGGCTAGAAAAACAAAATGCACAGGTACAGTAGAGGCGGTACCTTGCTCAATAGCAGTAACTGTGAGAGGGATCTTGGATTCCTAGTGGAACACCATTTAAATATGAGCCAGTAGTGTGCAGCAGCTGCCAAAAAAAAAAGGCAACACAGTTCTAGGCTGCATAAACAGAGGGATAGAATCAGGATCAGGTAAAGTGTTAAAATGCCTTGGTAAGGCCAAGTGTTAAAATGCCTTGGTAAGGCCAATTACCAATACCTGGAAC
This sequence comes from Masticophis lateralis, assembly GCA_030761175.1. NCBI lineage: Eukaryota > Metazoa > Chordata > Lepidosauria > Squamata > Colubridae > Masticophis > Masticophis lateralis. Next base: position 124,884,365 of record JAUDYJ010000004.1, read on the forward strand.
AATTGCATTCAATTTTGGTTGCCACAATGTAAAAAAGATGTGAAGACTCTAGAAGGAGTGCACAGAGGAACAAGAAAGATGATTAGGCTAAAACATATGAACAACGGTTGCAGGAACTGGGTATGTCTAGTTTGATGAAAAGAAGGACTAGGGGTGACATGATAGCAGGCTTCCAATATCTCAGGGGCTGCCTCAAAGAACGGGGAGTCAAGCTATTCTCCAGAGCACCTGAGGGCAGGACAAGAAGCCATGGGTGGAAACTAATCAAGGAGAGAAGCAACTTAGAATTAAGAGAAATTTCCTGACAGAACAATTCAATCAGTGAAAATTACAAAAGAAAATAGTGGGAAAATCAGAGAAGGGATAAAAAGAAAGAAAAGGCATTGACTTCCGACTCCCTTTGGTGCAGTAGAATAAAATAATAGCATCAAACCTCAACTTTTTTTACTTTTACATAATAATATAAACTATTCTACAACTATCTAATTGGTAAAACCCAAAATCAAAGTTTCATTCCCCCCCCGCACCTCAAGCACAATGTCCAAAAACAGTTTCCGAGTAGAAACAAAAGTAACTGTCGGATTTTTTTTCCCCTTCTTTAACCAAAGCAGTCAATTTAGCCATCAACCTTCGCAACTGTTCATCCATCGTGGGAATCACATTTGAATATTTGTTTAAAATGTTGTCAGCTGCCTTGAGCCACCTTGGGGTGGCTGCATAAATTAAAAATAATAATAATAAATAGGTTCCAAAGAATCCTAGAGGTTTACAGATTAACAGATTTGGAAGCAGAGGTGGTATTCAACCGGTTCAGACTGGTTCAACCGAATTGGTAGCGGAGATCATGGGTGGCCCTGCCCCCACCACTCCAGTGCTGTGCCATCCTATTTAGCCACATTTTCGAGGCTGGCACATGCGTAGAAGGAGCATGCATTGTCACTGTGTTATTTGTATTTGCCAGCTGAGCTCCCATTCTGAACATTACAGTAGCCTGCCAGAGGACTTTATCACAGAGATAAGACTGTCTTGGGATTTCTGAGCTACTGCGCATGTCTACATTCTTTCTTTTCTAACTTCTTGATTTACTTTTTCCTTTGTCTGTGTGATAAGACTGCCGGTAAGATGTAGTTAGCTAGGTTTTTTTTTTACTTTTATAATACAATGTTTCTTAGAATATATTGATTGATTGATTGATTGATTGATTGATTGAATTTCTATACCGCCCTTCTCCCAAAGGACTCAGGTTTTATATACTTTATAAAATTATATACTTTATATACTTTATATACTTCAGGTTTTCTTTCTTTGAGAGTATACACCATGGAAAACAAGATCCATTCACCTCTAATTAATTACAGTTTCCCCAGGGGGAGATGAGGCTGATTCACACTTCGATATGCATGAGCAAAGTGCATGTGCATGCAGGAAGAATCAGTAGTAACAATATCTAAAACCCACCGCTGGTTGAAAGGGACCATCTAGTCCAACCTCCCCATCCAAGCATTAGAATCCGCCACACCATTTCTGACAAATGGCAGTCCAGTCACTTCTTGAAAGCCTGCAGAGATGAAGCTCCCACAACTTCTGAAGGGCAACTCCTGTTCCATGGGTTGATTGTTCTCACTGTCAAAAAAAAAAAAAAAAAAAATCATCTTCTTATTTCCAGGTTGAATCTCTCCATGATCAGTTTCTATCCATTATTCCTTGTCTGACCTTCAGGTGCTTTGGAAAATAGCTTGACCCCCTCCTCTCTGTGGCAGCCCCTCAAATATTGGAAGACTGCTATCATGTTTCCCTGGTCCTTCTCTTCACTTAGACTATACATAGCGAGTTCCTGCAACCGTTCATCGCATGTTTTAGCCTCCAGTCCCCTCATCATCTTGGTTGCTCTTCTCTGCACTCTTTCTAGAGTCTCAACGTCATCATTCTAGAGTCTCAACATCATCATCAGAAAGAACACGGGTCAATATTGACCGCTGACATCAAGAAGCATGCACCACTTGCAAAATGGATTCTGTTCAGATTGCTCATGAGAAGGACTGACGGAAAAAACCGAATTGAATTATAGAGCATATTGTTTAAAATCTCCCATGGCAAATTGGCTCTTTAACAAGCTGTTTTCAAAGTACCCCCTTCGCCTACTGCTGATCTCAAATGTTTTTTCAGTTCAGGTAAAGCAAAAAAATAAAATACAATACAATACAATTCAGACAATAAGGTTTTGAACCACGGGGTTGGCCTCTAATGGTCCAGCCAACAAAAGATGACAAGAGCTTCCACAGGGGGGCACAGATTTCAAAAGCGAGGAAAAGTACCTAATCCCATTAATTTCCATGCTGCAGCACACTGTTAGGTAATGCACACAGACCAAAGTCGGAAAAAGGCAAGGTTTTGAACACTGGGATTTCTAAATAGCTATTTTAAAAAGAAGTCCAGACCAAAGTGCAGCATAAAACAGCTTAAGCAGTGTCCAGGTGCAATTTTTTTTCTGGAGGTGATTACAAGCATCTACATGTAACACAAAAAAATGGGGGGGGGGATTTGTCTGGCTTTTCAAGCATCACAGCTTCTCCTCCCATTGCATTATTTTCTATCCCTTCCTTCCCTGAGCTATAGAAATCTCACACCTAACTTTGAGCAGATATAATTCTTTGCAAAGACTATGTAGCAGTAAGGAAAGCAGTATTTAGTCAAGACACAAGTAAGGGAATCAGTATTTACCTAAGAAGCAAGACTGTTGCAAATAAGGAAGGAGATCCTATAGGTAGAATGACCCTTGGCTGTAGAAGTCTAGTTATAAATCATTACTTGCAAGAAGATTTATTTATTTTTATTTATTTATTTTATTTAATTTATATGCCGCCCTTCTCCAGAGACTCAGGGCGGCTTACAATGCATTAAGCAAAAGCCTTCATACTTTTGTATATAACTGCTTAGTAGGACTTTCACTTCCCCCCTCCCCCCCAAGTGGTGTTCTTTTTTATACAAAGTCAGCTTATTGCGCTTACAATCTGGGTCCTCATTTTACCTACCTTGAAAGGATGGAAGGCTGAGTCAACCTTGAGTTTCGTGAGATTCAAACTTGCAATAAGGCAGCTGGTGTCACTTTAACACCCACTTTAAGCTGTTGCGCCACCAAGGCTGAATTGTATCTGGGCTGCAAATTTCCTGATGACCAGTAGAAGGCACCAGAGAATCCCAGTCATTCAATAAATTCAATTATAAGTGCTGAAAGGCACTTATTGAAACAGAAATAGGTATGGAAAAATGGAAAAATCCATTTTTCATTACAATATAAACCTGATCCATATTCATATATACCTGCTACCCAGATATCAGGAAAACATTCATAGTTTGACTTAATTGATCATCTACCCTTGATTAGGAACATACATACTTCTGGGAATGGAGAACATGTCACATCTCCATTCAACTTTTTTTTTTTTAAAAAAAAAAAACCAAATATCTTGAATCTTGGTTGCTTAGATGACATTAGGACTGTGCAAAGTATTGGAAAGATTTTTTTCCCTCTTAAGTTACCTTACAGTCTGTCTGTCTACCCATCGATTTATCCATCCATCCATCCATTTATCAATGAGCTATGCTTGCACAGTGGTTAGAGTGCAGAAGCAGGCTACTTCTGCTGCTTGCAATTTGGCCAGTTCAAATCTCACCAGGCTCAAGGTTGACTCAGCCTTTCATCCTTCTGAGGTCGGTAAAATGAGGACCCAGATTGTTGGGGGCAAGAGGCTGACTCTGTAAACCACTTAGAGAGGGCTGCAAAGCACTGTAAAGCAGTATATAAGTCTAAGTGCTATTGCTATCCATCCATCCATTCATCCTATTAACCATCTATCGTTTTATTGTTATCTGATATGGATTTTAGGCTTAAAAACATTCCATTATCTTACTCAGAAAAAGTCACAATAATTCTGGTAGCAAATTTTCTTACAAATGCTATTAAACACACACACACACACACACAAACACACACACACACACACACACACACACACACACACCCCAATGCATTTGTTCAGCCATCTCCTGAGGTTTTGCTACTATAGACTAACACAGCTCTATTCCTACATTATCTTACTACTCTGTAGGCATTGTACTTAATAGAGGAGACATGAGGAAATGAGACTCCTTGGATACGAGGCTACTGTATGAGAATAATTCAGGGGGTTGAGGTAAGTCTCTGGCTGATTGGCAATTTATATGCAAATGCAATATTTGCATACATATTTGTATAGGTCCATAGATGGGGTCTATATCTATATACAGTAGACTTTGCCTTGAACAAGAGAAAGGCAGGCCGTAAATCTAATAATAAATGAAAAGAAGGAAAGAAATATGACATAATACATAATACAAAGATATATGCAAGCCATAGTTAACAAGGAATATAACTTCATAACAGATGTTGTTTAGGAAGGGAATGAGCAGGGTTTATAATGTAAAAACACCCATATCTGAGGATGCTGATAGCATAGGATGCCAACTCTAAACTACACAGATTTTCTTACACCATTTCCCAATGTGTATTTAGCATTTCGTTTTCTCTTTTACATTCTTGATGATAAAGCAGAGGAGGGTTTCATCAGGTTCTGACCAGTTCTGGTAGCAGAAATTTTGAGTAGTTTGGAGAACCGGCAAATACCACCTCTGACTGGCCCTGCCCCCATCTATTCTCTGCCTCCTGTCCCAGATGATCGGGAGGAAATGGGAATTTTGCAGCAACCTTCCCCTGGAGTGGGGAAGGAATGGAGATTTTACAGTGTCCTTTCTCTACCACGCCCACCAAGCCACGCCCACCAAGCCACACCCACAGAACCGGTAGTAAAAAATTTTGAAACCCACCACAGTAATAAAGGATAGTTGAGAGTTAAGGGTTTACAGGGACTAGTTCAAAAACTTAAAACCTACCTTGTTTTTTTTTTTTAAGAAAAGATTAAAATCACGTAAGTTTTAATTAGTATTTTTAATTACTCTAGAAACATCTGCACTGTGCAGCAAACCACGAAGCACTGACTTAAAAAAAATAACCAATTGCATCAAGCGAATAGAACCCAATGTTTTAATGATTTTTTTTTCTTTTTTGGAAAGTCGTCTCATTAAAATGAGCAAGATTTTGAGAGAGGAAAATAGTTTTCGGGAAGGAACAGTGGAAGAAATAAATAGCAGCTTCAAGTTGTATTCCCTAGCTCGATTTATAAAAGGTTCTCATATTAAGTTGGGCCATTGGTTCAATTTGTTCTTGGATTCATCTTTTTTAGCTGTAATCTTTCAACGAAAGGTGCCAGACAACAGCAATGGAATATAATGCTTTCACTGCACATACTTTATCACTGAATGACAGATTTAGAGGCACGGATCTTGAACTTGGCAAATGGAAGCTTTGTGCATAGAAAGACAGCCACGTTCCTTTAGTTACCATAAAATCCAAAATTCTGATAATATATTTACATTTTATGCATCCACGCTCTTAGCAGCTGGAGAATTTGTCATGTGCCCATTGCTTAGGATGGATAAGAAATGTGTTGGGATCATATCAATAGGTTTATTTAGTTTTATTTATTTAGTGTTTGGCAGGGGTGTCAAACTTGATTTCATTGAGGGCCACGTCAGGGTTGTGTTTGTCCTTGGGGGGGCAGGGGGGGCATGGCCAGCTTGACATTACTTGTGTCGGGGGTGCCTGGTGCTCCTGAGCTCCATTTTTGGCTGCAACAGCATCCTGCAACTCAGGAGTGAAATCCAGCAGGTTCCTGCAGGTTCTGGAGAACTGGTAGCGGAAATTTTGAGCAATTCAAAGAACTGGTAGCAGAAATACCACTTCTGGCTGGCCTCAGAGTGGGGTGGGAATGGAGATTTTGCAGTATCCTTCCCCTGTCATGCCCACCAAGCCATGCCCACCAAGCTACCCCATGCCAGAGGTGGGTTTCAGCAGGTTCTGACCAGTTCTGGAGAACCGGTAGCGGAAATTTTGAGTAGTTCGGAGAACTGGTACTAAAAATTCTGACTGGCCCAGCCCCCATCTATTTTCTGCCTCTTGAGTCCCAACTGATCAGGAGGAAATGGGGATTTTGCAGTAATCTTTCCCTGGATTGGAGAGGGAATGGAGATTTTACAGTATCTTTCCCCTGGATAGGATAGGAATGGAGATTTTACAGTATCCTTCCCCTGCCACGCCCACCAAGCCATGCCCACCAAGCCCTGCCATGTCACGCCGACCAAGCCATGCCCACAGAACCGATAGTAAAAAAAAAAAAAATTGATTTCACCACTGCTGCAACCTCCTGTCAGGAGAAATGGAGCTTTGTAGGGCTATAGAAATAGTGGTTGAGGCTAGAAACTGAGAGGCTATGAGAAACTGAGAAGCTGTGAGTTCTAGTCCTACCTCAGTTGATCTTGGGCCAGTCACTTTTCTCTCAGTCCTATGAAGGAGGTAATGGCCAACAACTTCTGAAAACCCTTGTCAAGAAAACTGCAGGGCTTTGTCCAAGCAATCTCCCAAAAATATATACTAAATTGAATAGAAGGGAGGGGAAAAAATCTTGTATCACTATCCCCACCATCTTCATTCTACACTACTGTCCACATAATCTATTGTTATAAGGTCTTTCAGAAACTCAGAATAGTTTGGAAATATTCCACTCCTCTCCTCTAAAGGAATTTGGTAGCTACATTTATCGAGGTACAATATGTTCACAAAACTGGAAAGAAAATTCAGGCTAGCTTTATTCAAAATGTATCAGTCGAGCTATTGACCGGAACTCAAACAGTTGATTACATATTGGAGGGCGTGAAAATATCTTGTTGGTAGCACACTGCTTCTTGATGAAGTTGGATTTATTGGAATCAAGCTGCCTAGATCAGTGATGGCTAACCTTTTCCGGACCGAGTGCCAAAAAAAATGTGTGTGCATGCACAAATGTGAATGTCCCGGAACCCCCAAAATGCAATGCATGTGTGGCCCCCATTGCATGCACCCCACTGATCTGCATTCATGCATGGCCTTCCCACATTTGCCCCACAGATGTCTGGCAGAGACCCGATGACTAGCTGGCCAGAGGGAGGCACGTGCGGATGCACGAGGGAGCTGAGCTGGGTGATGGCTTGCGTGCCATAGGTTCACCATCATGGGCCTAGATCAGGGTGTGAAATCCAGCAGGTTCTGACAAATTCTGGGAAACCGGTAGCAGAAATTTTGAGCAGTTCAGAGAACCGGCGAATACCACCTCTGGCTGGCCCCAGAGTGGGGTGGGAATGGAGATTTTGCAATACCCTTCCCCCAGGAGTGGGGAGGGAATGGAGATTTTGCAGTATCCTTCCCCTGCCATGCCCACAGAACTGGTAGTAAAAAAAAAAAAAATTGGATTTCACCACTGGCTTAGATCCTAATACCTTGATCCTCTTATGTTCATTTTCTTTCAGTTCCAGTACCTTTATCAAGGTACCACTTGGCAATCAGGTTTATCCACTGCCTGCATCCTTAAGGTATCAGTGATGTTTCTCTCTGACTTTGGAATCACATACCACAATTTTAAGGAACAATCATCTTTTCTTTTCATAGATAACATCACAATCTGTTTTACTAATGAACTTCAGCTGATTACACAGATTGTTCTGTGCTAAATCAGCTGCGAGCCTCCATTGAGATCTATCTGATGAAAAGGCAAGGTGTAATTGTTTTGAATGGATTAAATTTAATTTATCGTTACCTTTAAGATATTTCATTTTAATTGCTTTAGTGCTGACGATAAATCTTAATGTCATTAAATCCATTTTTATTACCGCTTAATACAAAGCTGCGATCAACAGACTTGAGATAATAACAGCATTTAGAAGCAGAGCAACTTAACAATGAAGAAGAAAAGGATTCATTGTGTGTTGTATTCGTTTCCTTTCTAAAGGAATAGAAAAATGTAAGGTAAAAAAAAAAAAAAATCAGTGCAAGCCAACTCATTGTTTCTCTCACAAACCCACCCACTGAGCTAGATCGTATTCTGTTTATGCATCCCTGTGCAGCAAATGTTTGATAAAATAAATATTATCCTTTTTATGCAGATTACCTAAGCATAAATATAAACATGATTAAAATAATCTGGCAAAATCAGTACTTACCTCTTCCTCTGTCTAGATATGATCAAATAGAGAACATTAAACACATGAGCCTTACCAATGGTTTCTGCGTTCCTTAACTTTATTTTAGAATTATCTTGCTTGAATGGAAGGCTGGATTAGAAGACCAGACTATTCTAAATAGATCTGGAAAGGACCTTGGAGGTCTTCTAGTCCAAGATAATTTTAGAAGTGTTGGTAGAGGGTAAAAACCCATATATGAAGCACAGTAAATTACCTAATGCCTAAACAAGTTTTCAATCAAGCTTCTAGAATTTACATTCTGTACAACCATGCATTGCTATGAATTAAAGTGTCACCAGAATGCAAATACAGTCAAATAAGACTTTTAATTCTTCTTAACTCAAAACTGAACACCAATCTTATAGTCTTCATGTTTTATGTTTCTCTTACCTTGGTTGTTAATGTCGATTACAAGTTTCCATTCTCAGCTTTCTCCTTTACCAACCATCACGTCAAAGGATTCCAGATCTTTAGCCATCTTGTTCTACATGATAAGCGTTACGTGCTTGGACCTCAAAGCATTGTTAGAGACCCCACACACCCACTTTATGGTCTGTTTCTGATGCTCCCCTGTGGGAGAAGGTTTCCAGATTCTGCAACAGCTTTGTTCCCTAGGCCATACATCTGGTAACCTCGCAAGACTAATTTTTATCGCCATGGACGTGTACACATCTGGACTAGATTGTGTTGTTTCTCTGCGTCCCTTAATATATGTGGGTATATGCATAATTTTGTATTATTTTATTTTATTTTATTTTATTTTATTTTATTTTATTTTATTTTATTTTATTTTATTTTAATTTTAGTTTAGTTTAGTTTAGTTTAGTTTAGTTTAGTTTAGTTTAGTTTATTATTTTATTTTATTTTATATTTTATTTTATTTTATTTTTTTTGTTTGTTTGTTTGTTTTGTCATGTTCATGTAGTATATATTGGACGTGGTGAGCCTTTGAGAGCTGTATGCAATGAAATTTCATTTTAATGTATGCCAATTAGTATACATTCAGAGTGATAATAGTTATGCTGTTCTGTTCTGTTCTGTTCTGTTCCGTTCCGTTCCGTTCCGTTCCGTTCCGTTCCGTTCCGTTCCGTTCCGTTCCGTTCCGTTCCGTTCCATTGCATTCCATTCCATTCCATTCCATTCTGGTATATATTGTATCATGTCGTGTCGTGTCCTGTCGTGTCCTGTCGTGTCGTGTCCTGTCCTATCCTATCCTATCCTATCCTATCCTATCCTATCCTATCCTATCCTATCCTATCCTATCCTGGTATATATTGTATTGTATTGTATTGTATTGTATTGTATTGTATTGTATTGTATTGTATTGTATTGTATTGTATTGTATTGTATTGTATTGTATCCTATCCTATCCTATCCTATCCTATCCTATCCTATCCTATCCTATCCTATCCTATCCTATTCTTCATTAGCCAGGCTGTAGGTGTTCTTGCCCAAATGAGAATTTCTAGGGGACCTCATCAATGATGCAATGCTCTAAGCTTCAGGTGCAACAGATAATGATGTTGCTAGATTAGTATGACATTTCAAACTCTCAGATGTGAAGATAGTTTCTCCTGAAGCGTGGGTGGCTCCCGCCCAGATGACATTCCAAAGGGCCTTAAAGGCAGAATTAGTTTGCATTCAAAACTCTGCAACTTGCTGAAGACAGTTGAACTACGCCGTCTATGTTCTGACCTATGCTTAGTTCATAAGATTATTTACCAAAACGTCCTACCTGTAAATGAGTACTTTAATTTCAACCGCAATAACACAAGGGCTATCAACAGATACAAACTCAATGTCATTCGCTCTAATCTTGATTGTAGGAAATATGACTTTTGCAATGGAGTAGTAAATGTCTGGAACACTCTACCTGATCCTGTTGTTAGTCTCTCTAATCCCCATACCTTTTACCTTAAACTGTCTTCTGTGGACCTTTCATGTTTCTTAAGAGGTCCCTAAAGGGGCATGCATAAGCACACCAGAGTGCCTACCATCCCTGTCCTACTGCCCCCATTTATATGTAATCATTCAATGTGTTTATGGCTATGTTTTGCCTATTTATATCCTTTTATTTGTGCCATTTTTTTTTTCATGTGTCCATGAAAATAGATAGATAGATAGATAGATAGATAGATAGATAGATAGATAGATAGATAGATAAGAAGATAAGATAGATAAGAAGATAAGATAAATAGATACCAGTAGATGATAGATAGATAGATAGATAGATAGATAGATAGATAGATAGATAGATAGATAAGAAGATAAGATAGATAAGAAGATAAGATAAATAGATACCAGTAGATGATAGATAGATAGATAGATAGATAGATAGATAGATAGATAGATAGATAGATAGATAGATAGATAAAATAAGATAAATAGATAACGGTAGGTAGGTAGGTAGGTAGGTAGGTAGGTAGGTAGGTAGGTAGGTAGATAGATAGATAGATAGATAGATAGATAGATAGATAGATAGATAGGATAAATAGATAATGGTAGGTAGGTAGATAGATAGATAGATAGATAGATAGATAGATAGATACATAGATAGATAGAGATAGATAAGTTAGATAAGAAGATAAAAGAAGATAAAAGAACCTTGGTGGCGCAGCAGCTTAAAGTGGTGCTAAAGTGTCACCATCTGCCTGCAATTACTAGAAGTTCAAATCTCACCAGGCTCAAGGTTGACTCAGCCTTCCATCCTTTCAAGGTAGGAAAAATGAGGACTCAGATTGTGGGGGCAATAAGCTGATTTTGAATAAAAAAGAACACCGCTTGGGGGGACCGAAAGTCCTACTAAGCAGGCATATACAAAAGTATGAAGGCTATTGCTTAACGCATTGTAAGCCGCCCTGAGTCTCCGGAGAAGGGCAGCATAAAAATTAAATTTAAAAAAAAACAGATACTGGTAGGTAGGTAGGTAGGTAGGTAAGTAGATAGATATAGATAGATAGATAGATAGATAGATAGATAGATAGATAGATAGATAGATAGATAGATAGACAGACAGACAGACAGACAGACAGACAGACAGACAAACAAACAGTCCATTCACCTCAAGGCAGATCTTTCATGCTCCAAATGGATTCAAGATGGAATTTGGAAATGTTCGTTAAAATCCTCTAATTTTAGGACAATTCCTATTTTAGCCACCTTAAACTCTATTTATACACCCATGGAGTAAAGATACTCAGAGATCTGGATTCATACACAGTTGCCATAAAGACTTTTTCAATGGTACATTTTCTGCATCAATTAAAAATAACTTAAATTAGCTTGCAAATATATCTCACTACCCACGCTTTTACAAATTCTGCATCATGGTTACAATTCCCGTATATGCATGTCAAATCAAGCAAACTTTGGTCAATGACCAGCACATTTTTTTCAAGCGTGTGTGTGTATGTGTGTAAAAATGTATCAAAATAATATTAAGAAAGTTGTTTCTATATGTGTAAAGTGTATGTTATGTATAGAGCCATTTCTAAGTACTTTTTGTTGGATTGGCGAGGTCAAATTTATAAAAGAATGCAGGAAGGAATACTCTTTAAAAATAATAATAATATGAGAAAATATGTGTGTGTATTCCAAAATATCTAAGAGGGATTAGAATCAATTCTACAGGAGAAAAAATGCAGATTACTGAGCAATAGAGATAGAGTCAGATTGATCTGGATAATAATAGCATTTTAAGATCAAACAAATCAGAATGACCAGGGTATTTAATAAAATTAAATTATTTGCAGTAAGTTTTCCTGTCTTTGCCAGCCTAAAGTTCTCTGTTTCTTCCTTTATTGGACTTCTGAAGGTTTTTTTCTCTTACCCCAAATATCTACATTGTTTTCTTTCAAACTCGTGACAAAAACAATAAATTTTCATGACTGGCATCAATGAAGCATTGATGAGTTTTCAGGATGAAAAATCAGCTGAAAAGACCAGAGGGATTCAGCCTCAGAACTTGTTCCTTGCTTCATGACACAAATTTCTATCCATCAAAGTTTGCTTTGCACAGATTCATCCACCGGGTAAATGTTTCGCCTTTCCCAGACTGGGAAACTTTGCACGCAGTCATTCATGCTTTGTGTATCCTCCTATCTAAAGGTTCTTTAGATTATACTGTCCTTGAAGACTATCCAGAAATTGCAGTTGATCCAGAATATATCAGGTGTGACACCTGATTAAAAATTAAAAATCAGGTGTGACTAGTAAGTTACCTTTATAATTCAGGACTGGAAAATCTGCAGGATTACTTTTTTTCTAAAGTAAAGTAAGGGCTGTGAAAATATCTATAGACCCCCCATATTCTGGACATAAATTATTTCAATTTCTACCCTCAAAACAACACTATAGAGTACTGCATACCAGAACAACTAGACACAAGAACAGTTTTCCCACCGAATGCCATCATTCTGCCAAACAAATAATTCCCACAACACTATCAAACTAGTTACTAAGACTGTGTTAGACTTCTCACCTTATTACCTACCTCCTCCCACTTATGATTGCAAATTTGTTGCTTTTATCTTTACGATTTATATTGTTTTATTTAGTTTCCTAGTATGATTTGATTGCTTATTTGTACCCTATGACTATCACTAAGTGTTGTATCTTATGATTCTTGATGAATGTGTATATATATATATATATATATATATATATATATATATATATATATATATATATATATATATATATACTGAGAGCATACGCAAAGACTCTTGTACCAAAGACAAATTCCTTGTGTGTCCAATCACACTTGGCCAATAAAGAATTATATTCTTAAAATTTTCATCTGGGCCTTCTACACCTGGCTGTTCAACTAATACTGCCGTCACAAGTATGTCAACAAACCGGCCATTGGTTATTAATTCATTAACAACAACGACTCCGCTTCCTTCTCCTTCATCAACTATTCCTTCAAGCGCTTCTTCACATCCTCCGGGTCACTTAAATAAAGATTTCAGTTTAGAGGACATGAATTCTCAGACTTGTGCCTCTGCTGATCCATCCACAGAAACGGCCTCGCAGTCTGCTGCTGGAGTTTCTCCATCTCATACACATAGCCCTGGGTCTTCCAGCAACCGGCGAAGTCCGGTTTCAAATGCTAAAGGAAAGGGCAAGGTGGACAGAATTGGTCAGTTTTTGCTAACAAAAGCATGCCAAAAAGTCACAGATGTTTTTGATAATGGGGAAGAACAATATGCTGTGGAGGGAGAAATAGAGTGCCAGGAACAAGATGCTTCAGTTCATAGCAGCATGGAGGCAGAACAGTCCGTAGAAGTAGAAGACAACGTTGGGGCAGCTCCGGCTTCCACTCTTTTGAAACACAGCACTTGTGGAACTAGTAATTCAAATGTTAGTAATACTGCTACTGTTCCTGTATCAGCACTAAGTTTACCAGGTGGCACTCCTACTACTACTGTGCTGTCAGTAGTAACCACTCCAGTGATGTCTGAAATCATATCTTCAATTCAGAGTACTAATGGCAACCCTGGTAGTATAGCAGATGAACAGGTTGGGATTGCATCCGAAGATGAGAAAGTGGAAGCCCACCATGAATTGCCACATAATATGGCATCTTCATGTCAGACTCTAAATGCAGCACCAGAGAATGCTATTCAAAGAACAGATCTGGAAGCAAATCCTGCCATTATCACTGGCCTTTCTAATGAGTCAAAGGAGAACTGTGAAAAGTCTAAAACTCCAAGTAGAAGAAATTCAAGGACAGAGGAATCTACAATAGTACAGGAGACAATGGAGAATGGTCAGCGCAAGAGGTCATCAAGACCAGCATCTGCATCCAGCACTACAAAAGAAACAAACGCTGGTGCTATGCAGTCAAAAAGAAGAAAATCCAAATGAATTACTGAATGGATATGCAAGCTGTATAAATGTGTGAATTTTACTTGGCAATTCAGAGTTCTGATCTCTTGCTAAATATAAAAAAAATACAATTCTGTACAGAAATTAATTTTATTATTATATGTTTCCAATAAATGCAAACTTTTCCTCTAAAGGTGTAATAATGGGAAGATATCAGTCTATTTGTTAAATTTTCTGGTTTTGTAAAGTCTTGCTTAGCATATCAGATCTAGTGTGTTGTAAAAAAAATCTCATAATTGTAAATTTATTTTTGTGTTTTCACTTTTCATAGGACAAAATAGAGTACAGGGTTGTCATTTTTTAGACATTAAAATATTGTATTGTGCTGTTTGTCAAGTACTGTATGTGAATAGCAATTGAAAGGGTTGTATATGACCCAGTCTTGGAAATGTAAATAGTTTTATTATATAGTAGGTTGATGTATTTGTTGTAGAAAAGGACCAGTGAAACAAAATGAAATTGGAAGATTTGTGAAATGTGGATTATCCTAGTGCTCTAAATAAATGTCATTGACTTATTCTTCAAAAAAAAAAAAAAAAAAAAAAGAATTATATTCTTATTCTATAAAGAATTCTATTCTAAAGATCTCCCCTTATCCATTGAGTTCTGGAAGACAAGGCTTTCTTGGAGTCCCTGTTCTTAGTAAATGCCATTTACAAGGATTGTAAGACCCAAAATTTCTCAGAGATGGTTTCCCTTTGCAGGAAACAACAATCTCCCTGTTAACAAATAGATCCCAATTCTGTTACCTTTTTATAAAGCCATCAAGACCTTCCTGTTTAATAAGTGTTTGGGGTCTGAAGCATCATTCATATATCCAGTGGCGCGACTCAAATAATTTAACAACCGGTTCTCTCCCCTAATGACCAGCTGGGTGGGTGTGGCTATGCTACCATATGGCTAGAGGGTATGACAGACAGCACTCAGCTTCCTGGGAGCAAAAACGGGCCACAGGGGAGAATGTGCTGCCTCCCTGTGCCCCATTTTGGGCCTAGTATGCCTCCCTGCAGCCTTCTGGGAGCAAAAACAGGCCTGGGGAGACTGTGCCGCATCCCCATGCCCTGTTTTGGGCCTAGGAGGCCTCCCTGAAGCCTCCTGGGAGCAAAACTGGGCTGTGTGCCCTCCCGCACTTTGCTTTGGGCTAATAGGTCTCCCTGCACTTACTTGGGAGCCAAAATATAGCGTGTAGGGACTCCTGGAAAGGGCAGGGAGGGACAGGGCCAGCCAGCAATTTAACTAGCAGTTCACCCGAACCGGCTGTATCCCACCACTTTATGTTTCCCAGGGCTGACTGGGATAGAATAGGCTGCAATTGTTTCTCAGCAAAGAGAAAGTTATCCTGTTAAATTGTTGTGTTTTAGTTTTTAATTGTATTACTCTTCTGAAGGTCTGTAAGCCACTCGTAGTCAGGCATGATTGGATCAGCATATAAACTTAGTTAAGTGAATAAATCGATCTTGGATTTTACATTTTGATAGCCTGAAACAAATTGATAGACTAGCTCGCTCCTCTCTGAAAATATTTGTACATAATGTACTTTGCTGTGTTAATGTCTTTTTTGTTCCCCACTGCTAAAATAAGATTCAGTTCCCACTTCCTTTCCTCTCACTTTAAAGAAAGGACAAAATCTGAACAAGGCTTAAACAGAAATGATGTTACTACCATAATTTATTTGATGAGCCCTCATCGGCCCTAGAAATCATGTTCAGGAAAAGTTCACGTTGCGTAATTTGCCTTGGGTGGTTTTGAAAGTGTTGACAAGCTAATAATTGGAAAATAAGTGGCAGTCCAGTGACATTGTTCTAGTCATTCTTTAGAAAGATTGTTATTATTATTATTATTTTTAAAAGAAGTTTGTAATTAGATATTGTATTTGAAACATTTTAGATCCTGGTTGTTCCGATTAAAGAAAACAATTTTATTCGCTTTTCTATTAAGCCTAATAAAAGTTACAAGTTGAAAACAGAGAGATTTTGAAGATTAGAAAACCATCGAGGAGTAACAAATAATCAAGGGATAAGTCTAGGTATACATAACTGTAAAAAAAAAAAATATTTCTACAAGAAAAAAAATTAAAGGCTTTCAAATTTGTTCCATTTTTATTAAGGCACATTTAAATTCTTGTCATGTCTCTGCAATGAACTGAACCATCTAAACAGTTGAATATGTTTAACATAGCATGTAGTCAATATGTTGCATTTGTTCTAAGTGAGCACATTCTGGGTAAATTCACAAAACAACATTGTGCAATGCTGCTTTAAGCACCCTGTTACCAGTTCACTGCAGATGTTGCAAAGCTTATTTATCATTCCTATGGGATAAAAACTATACAATACGGTGATGTTGTATAAAAGTATCCTCAGTATGTACCTGCTGATTAGCTCAGAAGAGATACGAGGGAAGAGCAATGAATAGGAATAATTGCATAATAAATTATGAATTTACTACGAATCATTGCATGATAAAGCACAGGGATCAAATAATGATAAACAAGTTTCTTAAAGTCGAAGGATGAAAGCAAAGAGGAACAATGCCATTGAGACAGTCGAGTGCAAAAAATTCCCCACAGAATTCAGTCAACAGACACAATTGAGACCATGTAACTATGATGGAAGAGCTAGTTTGATGTGGTGGTTAAGGCACCAGATTAGAAATTAGGGGATTGTGAGTTTTAGTTCTGCCTTAGGGACAAAACCAACTGGGAGAACTTGGGCCAGTCACTCTCTTTCAGCCCTAAGAATGAGACAATGGAAAACCAATTCTGAAAATCCTTACCAAAAAAACTACTGAGATTCCCTCCTCCCCCAGTTTTCTCCTAAAAATGATTTGGGAATTATGGATGAATGCTTTAGGGATCCAACAGCAAGAGATAGATATTGTGGTAGATGAAATGTTTAGATTAAATAAACATGATGAAAAGTGTTACAAGGTACCAGGGGAGAAGTATGAAAGACTCACCAAGAAGTTAATAAGAGTTGAAATTTTAAAAAGGGCAAGAGATGATGGCTAGATATAGAATATATATTTTTTTAAATATGGTGGTTATTTTATTAAGTGTTAGAAAAAAGAAGTAGAAAGTAGAAATTGGGAAAATAGTATTATGTATACTGAAATATAGTAGAACATATAACTTCTGTGTATGCACAAATGTTAGAAGTTGAAAGATTATGATTACATATTTTTAAATAGTACTACCATTATTAGAATTGTGTGTAAAGTATATTAACCCAGACAATATACTGTACTTTAAGCTCTTTTGGATCTCAAAGAAAAAATATAAATAAAATTATATATATATGTATATAAAAGAAAACTACAGGGACTTGTCTGTCAACTTTGAAACAGATCAGGCCTGTGACGGCCATTTTCTCCATTTCTCAGCTTGACACACCAAGGGGGGGGCGGGGGGACCTTGGTACCAGACATCGACAACTTACTACCTCATGGGAACCAAGATCATCCCAGCCTGGCCGGACACTGGAAGAGGTTGACACCAAAGGAGGCACCAAAATACCTAATTGGACAATGTGACCCTGTGACCAGGAGGGAGGGAGCTGTCTAATCTTTAATTATATGGAAAGTGCAGGAAATAGCCAGAGCTGGTTTTATATTTCAACTGTGCCGAAATGAAGCAGTTTATTGCTATAGCTGGCTCTATAGGCAAAAGAAGAAATGCAAATCCTAGGTTTTTTGTCTGAGCTGATCTTTGGTTGAAGATTGGACTGCTCTGAGATGATGCAATGAAGGGTCTTGTATTCTGAAAGGGTGCTGGGCAATTTCTATTGTGGCTTAATGGCTTTGTCCTGGTTTGGATCTTGAGGTGGCCTCCTCCGTTTGGTTTCTGAATAGGCTGGCCCAACCATTCTTAATGGGTACAAAATATCTACTGGGGGCAATTAAGAAAGACTTGTGGAGCAGCTTTCTGTCTCCAAGATCATGTTTCTCCATTTCTCCTTTAAGGAAATATAATATTGTGCCTCTTTAATATTTCCCCAAATATTTCATTCTTCTGGGGGGTGGAGGCTGACTTTCTACACAAAAATTCTTTAAAAAAAATATATGAGCTTTTTCTCCTTCCTTCATCTGGCAGCTGCCCTTCCACTGTCTTTCTTGCCCCAAGTGATTTACACAACAAGGAAGTTTTGACAATTCAGGAACTGAGCTGGTTAGCTGGAAGATTTTAATGGACGTGCAAAATACTTAGAGGTCTTTTCTAGTCTGAATTTAAATTCAACATGTACAACAATCCATAATCCGTTTTCTTTAAGGTGAGCATGATTAGCCCATGAAGAGTCATATCCAGGTCTATGTTAGGCAAGATCTTGGTGACATTTTCCTCCACCCTGACCACCATCTCATATTGCACCTAACTGGAGGAAAATTAAAATGTATTCAAAAAGTAACAGGTAGCATATTGTAGGTAGAAAAGTTTCAATACAGTTTAATCTAGAGTAGAAATGGACCACTTCATCAAGGGAATTTATTTATCACCCCCCACGCACATACACACCTCTTGTAATATCAGTGAAAAAACCAATACGTAATATAACACAACATGAATTTTATTTATTGTTCAGCTGGGGCCTCAATAATCTGTTTAGATTTCACCTTATCACTGAAAACAAGCTGACTAGGTAGTCTTTTTAGCCTTCTGTAAATAAGGATTTAATGCTAAACTACGAAATTATATAGCCTACACTGCATTCTCTCAGATATGCTGCTTTTCTGCATACCTGCTTAATTATTTGGGGGGGGAGGGGGGAGATTTGAAGAGGATTTTTTTCCCCCTCAAACCTTCCTCTGAGGCCCAGATGGTGAAAACTGTTTTACCTGATTTAATTACCCAACTTTTGTTCTCACAAAATGATCCTCTTGCATGTCAACATCATGAGGCTGCTGATGCTACCATTCCTACGTTAGAAAGGTATAACAAATGTTTCTGTTAAATGTCGAGGGATTATACTGAGATTACAAGAGAAATGGAAAGCCTATGGTGAGATTTATGGAAAGATTTATATCTTAGGTGAGGCATCCGTGGTGCTCTTATTCGGTTTCCAAAAAATTCAAAAGTGAGATAGAAAATGATAGATGAGAGAGAGAGAGAGAGAGAGAGAGAGAGAGATGATAGATAATTAATAATAAATGTTTAGATAGATAGATCATTGATAATAAATAGATAGATAGATAGATAGATAGATAGACAGACAGACAGACAGACAGACAGACAGACAGATGATAGATAGATAGATCATTGATAATAAATATTTAGCTAGATAGTTCATTGATAAATATTTAGATAGATGATAGATAGATAGATAGATAGATAGATAGATAGATAGATGATAGAGAGATATTATAGATAACAGAGCATTGATAATAGTTATATAGAACATTGATGATAGATCATTGATAATAAATATTTAGATAGATCATTGATAATAAATATTTAGATTGAAAATAGGCAGGTAGGCAGACAGACAGGCAGACAGGCAGATAGATAGATAGATAGATAGATAGATAGATAGATAGATAGATAGATAGATAGATAGATCATTAATAATAAATATTTAGATCATTGATAATAAATATTTAGATTGAAAATAGATAGATAGGCAGGCAGGCAGGCAGGCAGGCAGGCAGGCAGACAGACAGACAGACAGACAGACAGACAGACAGGTAGATAGATAGATAGATAGATAGATAGATAGATAGATAGATAGATAGATAGAGAGATATAATAGATAGCTAATAGAGCATTGATAATAGTTATTTAGAACATTGATGATAGATATATCATTAATAATAAATATTTAGATAGATCATTGATAATAAATATTTAGATTGAAAATAGATAGATAGGCAGGCAGACAGGCAGATAGACAGACAGACAGATATAATAGTTAGATAATAGAGCATTGATAATAGTTATATAGAACTTGATGATAGATAGATAGAATCATCTATCTATCTATCTATCTATCTATCTATCTATCTATCTATCTATCTATCTATCTATCTATCTATCTATCTATCTACCATCCACCATCTATCGATCAATTGATCAATATTTAAAACAGAGAGACAGGCAGATGCCACGTGCCTTAAACATCTTCCCATGCCACACTCCAGTCAGATGGGAAACTGTTCCCAGTTCTTCCTTTCAGCCTCACTTTGCCGCAAATCTCAACTGTTTCAGGAGCTGACTATCACCATCTCACTAAGCATGAAATGCAATCTGGTAGAGGAGAGAAGGAGCAATCCGTCCATTTCTCCGATGAAGAAACAAACCTGAGAGAAACACCTTGGAGTTTCTGCTTCAGTTAGTGAATGCACAGGTGTGGGAGAAACAGGTTGCCTGAATTTGTGGAGCATCTGGTGGAGTGGCTTCTGTTTTTGTTTTTGCGCTTGCAATACTCCAATACTGGCTTGCAATGGAAGTCATATCTTTGAGGAGGACGCTCAGAAATAAAGCACATGGCATCACTTCTGTTGATGCAGACTTCTGCCAACTCCTTGTCAAAGGAATTTGTCAGAGCCTTCCATTTAGACCCAAGTTTTCATCAGAGAAAATGAAACATTGTCTACGAGACAAACGAGTTCCTTGAGAGAAAAGGCCCAACGGAGCATCCAGGCTGTCAATTGACTAACCCTAATTTAAATAATTAAATTGCATGATCCATTAAACTGATACAAAGACTGACCAAATAGATTTGTTCTGTTTTCCAGGGTGGAGGATAGCATTTTTTCCTCCCTCTGGAGGTAAATAATTAACAGTTGTTGCATTTTTATTATTTATAGAAACCCCTCTGATTTTTGACTTATTGGAAAATAGGAAGTTCATAAACACACCGAATTGAGGTTTTTATCTCTGTAGGTACCATTTTCGGTAAATACAGCAGTCACAATCTCATAACTCATGCTTCAGTTTTCACTAGCTATTTATTTGTTATGATATGCCGAAGAAATGATGCATGTTTTAAATTCCACCCAGTCCATTAGATTTTTTTTTTTTTAAAAATCACAAAATATGCAGTCATATCATAGAGGAAGCCATGATAAGAACACACATGCCATCAGACAAAGGCTGGGAATGTCCCCTGTATGAGTTGCATCATTACACATATGAGATATGTCAGAGTTCGTTGCAGAAATTAAATCGAGAAAGCACACACAGGCAGACTGATGCAGCAGAATTCATTAACTTCTTTATATACATAATAATACATGAATTTGTTCCATTGTCAGAAAATTTCTCCTTATTTCCAGATTGAATCTCTCCTTGTTCAGTTTCCATCCATTATCCCTTGTCTGTGTGTTTTGGAGAATACTTTGACTCCTTCCTCTCTGTGGCAGCCCCTCAAATATTGGAAGACTGCTACCATGTCTCCCCTGGTCCTTCTCTTCACTAGACTAGCCATACCCAGTTCCTGCAACTGTTCTTCATATGTTTTGGTCTCCAGTCCACTAATTATCCTGGTTGCTCTTCTCTTCACTTTTTCTAGTTTATACTTTTAAATAAAAGCAAAACCTTTGCAAATTCTACCAAACTTCCTTAAGTGAAATTTCCACATTCAAGTTGGACTGCAGATCAGGACACAACCGAGTTTCCATTTTATATGTTGTCTGATCGAGTCCACTGTGAAGCAGTTGTCCCTTGAATAGAAAACATTTATTTCTACAGACAACTATTTCCCTTTCACTCCATCCGCGGTTCCTCTCCTTATTTTTGTTCTAGTAAATATGCCTACACATGTCTGTACTGTAAACCACAGCAGAAAAGAAATTGACCCATCTGATGCATTTGTGTTCAGTGATTGCTCTCCAGGTCACAGGGCTAAATGGTCTGGCAGTTCACATAGAAACAAGTTATTGGAGATGTAGTTTCTATTTTCACAAGTGTTTTTGAAAAAACGGCATTCTCTATTCACTTTGTATTCATGGACAGAACAACATGGGAGGAAAAAAGGAAGCGATATATTGGACCATGGCTGCCTGCAATATTTGACTGTGTGTACTTCTGGATACATTTTTTAAATTATTTAAAATTTAATTATTTAAAAATATTATTTAAATTATTTTAAAAAGCACTAAAAAAAGTGCTTAACTGAATAGTTTTCGCCCAAAACTGGAAAAACAATGACATACCATCAGAAGACAAGGTGATTAGAAAAATTATGGAGTGTGCGGAAAAGGATAAGCTCACAAAGGAAATACAAGAAAAAGATAAAAAACGAATACTACTTAGTCTGGGAAAAATGGTATAAATGGTTAGAGGAGAAAGAGAGGGAAAAAAGGGGGGGGGGACAAAAGAAAACTAAACAATGATTAAATTAGGTGGAGGAATATGGAAACAAATGGGAAGATATAAATTGGAAATTAGGTACCTGTTTATGTTAAATAAACAGGTACCTAATAAAATATTTAGATTAAGAGAATATATTATAATGGTATATATATCATATACTAGAAATATATGTATAAAAGATATATTAAGATAAGAAAGAGAAAATGTATAAATATGGATTACTGATGCAAAGATGTTGAAAAGAAGATGTAAATATCTGTTTTTTTGTTTTTTTGTTTTAAATTGTTTAATAAAATTATATAGAATTGGAAGTATCTTGGCGACGTTTCGACAAAGTCTCATTTGTCATCTTCAGGCTGGTGTTCTCGGCTTCGTGCTTCCAGGAGCAATCTGGCTTCGTGCTTCGAGGTGCAATTTGCTCCTGGGAGCACGAAGCTGAGAATACCAGCCTGAAGATGACGAATGAGACTTCGTCGAAACGTCGCCAAGACACTTCCAATTTTACGCGGGAGAAGACCTGAATAACCAAAGACCTACATACAAACACCTGCGAAAACCTCAGAATATGTGTGTGTGTGTGTGTGTGTGTGTGTGTGTGTGTGTGTGCTTAACTTGTGAAATTACTCATCTCATTCAAAAGTGCCAAGTTTTGAAAAATGGGGAAAATGAACTGCTAAAACACGGCATGGATATGTGCATTTAGGAGATTCTCTAATCAGAGTTGGTATTCAGTCGGTTCGTGCCAGTTCAGGCGAATCGGTAGCAGATATCGCCGGTGGGCCTGGCTCTATGATGTCCTATTTAGGCATGTTTTTGAGGCCGGGTGAATGCGTGGAAGGTCCACGAGTGAGGAAAGTGCATGTACGGAAGGCTGGGCACAGAAAGCGAGTGTGCATATGTGGGGTGAACTAGTGGTAAGAATATTGGAAACCAGGAGTGAAATCCAGCAGGTTCTGACAGGTTCTGGAGAACCGGTAGCAGAAATTTTGAGTAGTTCGGAGAACTGGCAAATGTCACTTCTGGCTGGCCCCAGAGCAGGGTGGGAATGGAGATTTTGCAATGTCCTTCCCCTGCCACTCCCACCAAGCCACACCATGCCCACTAAGCCTCGCCCACAGAACCGGTAGTAAAAAAAAATTGGATTTCACCACTGTTGAAAACTCACCACTGACTCTCTTCCACCATTGTACACCTTCAATTGGTACCAATCAGAGGCTATGGTGACCACTATCAAGACAAAGCTAAAAGCTTAAATATTTCTTAAACCAATTTCTTTTTCAGATAGGAGCAAGATGGGAGCAAGCAAGTTAAAGCTAAAGTATGGAAACTAATACATGAATTAGATGCTTGTTAGAGTTGGTTTAAGTGGTCTGTAAACCTGAGAAGCAAATGTCTAACACAATCAAATGCTTGGAACCCAAATTATCTTAAATAAAAGCAATGTCAAACCACATGCACAAGAAAACACGGATACATTCATAAAGTCAAAGGAATTGAGTTTTAGTTGAGGGAACATTTACTTTTACCTTCTGAGATGGAATTTTGTGCCAACAGCTATCCCTGAAAATATCTCATATGTCAAGAGCCGAGATATTCCTTGAGTTTCCAATTTATATACTTACATTGAAAAACAGACTTTGAAAGGTTGTAATATCCCTGACCGAAATGTTTGCAAACTCTAGAGATTTGGAATTACTTGTATAATCTGGCTTTCTCTCTTGGTATATTTTTGTGTGGAAATGTATTGTATATGATTTGGGCCTAAACCTCAGACTTACTTTGATTTTTTTTAAGGATTACGGTTTATCCAACTTCAAAGTTGTTATCTTGGGTTTCTAAAATTTAGAAAAAAATATCTTGCCAAGTTCTGAGAGTATGCAGCATAATCCTAGAGCCGATACGGCCTCCCATGAATTTTTCAGCAACAAAACAGGAAGCAAACAATGCTGGAAATATAAGCAAATCTTGGAGCAAATGTTTTTGAAGATAAATGATTCATATCCAAAGCTGTTTGCTCAAGGAGGGCGAAGAAATCTTTCCTTAAATCAAATCATTTTAATACATGCTTCTCCCACTACCCCATCCAAGTTTAAACAGATGGCAAATGCAAGGATATGCAACTTAAGTAGTTCACCTAATGATTAATTTTCAATCCAATATGGGTATTGATATACTTCTGAGACTTCCTGGAAAGTTTTATAAACTTGCAAATTCTGGAATTAATTCACTCTTTGAAGGGCCGTTTGATTTTATAAACCAGATTGAAATGGGGAGTTCCACATCGGAGATGGCTGCTGGATTGACAGTAATATCCAACTCTCCTCTATTGCTCTACCCATCCATCTTTTTGGTTATCAAATTTATGTATTTTCATTGTCTTCTTTTTTCCTTTTTATTTTATGGTTCTATTATTTTACTTCTGTTCTGTTTACTCTCCTTTCATTTCCTTCCTTGCTCTCTTGCTCTCATTTTGGAAACATTGAGGCACTACTGGCTTGAAGGATTAGCCAGTAACATCAGTATTCCCCAGAGGAAATTTGGTTGGGGGTTCCTTTTGTGTCTTCATTCAGTGGCCCATGGAAGTGGTACTCATCTATCTACTCTCAATCAGCCATTTTCAAACTACTGCATTGGCAGAGCTGGAGTGAATGACGGGAGCTCGCCCCATCATTCAACAACCCTTGAACATAAATTTGCTGATTTTCAGCCCGGCATCCTAATCATGTAAGACCCCACACTCCCCGTCTTCTTCTTATTATTATCATAAGCCTAAATTTTAAATAAATGCTTAAATGTGAGAGTCCTAGAATAATAGAATTGGAAAGATCCTGGGAAGTCTTCTTGTCCAAACCCCTGGTCAAGCAGAAGACCCTATACCAGAGGTGGGTTTCAGCAGGTTCTGACCAGTTCTGGAGAACCGGTAGTGGAAATTTTTAGTAGTTCGGAGAACCGGTAGTAAAAATTCTGACTGGCTACACCCCCATCTATTCTCTGCCTCCTGAGTCCCAGCTGATCAGGAGGAAATTGAGATTTTACAGTATCCTTTCCCACAAGCCATGCCCACCAAGCTATGCCACGCCCACCAAGCTACACCACGGCCATGTTCAGTTGAGATCAGCATACCTGGGACTGATTGGCGTAAACCAGGCGTGTCAAACTCAATTTCATTTTTGACCTCAGGGCGGGGGAGCTAGAGTGGGCAGTGGCCAGGTTGAGCATGGCCATCTCAATGTCACTCATGTTAGGGGTGCCTGTGGTAGCCTGAGCACTCTGCCAGAGAAAATAAGCTCCTGAGCTCCATTTTTGGTTATGACGGCCTTCTCCAACCCTCTGCCAGTGAAAATGGAGCTTGTGAGGGCTGAGGACAGCTCTCCTGAGCTCCATTTTTGCCTTCAGAAGCACTGCGGACCAGTCCTTTGCTGTTTCCGGGGCAACCCCACGGGTCAGATCTAAGCAACCAGCAGGCCGGATCTGTCCCCTGGACCTTGAGTTTGATACCGCTGGGGTAGATTGTAGGGGGTGACATTGAAATGTCATTTTATCATATTTTATTTATCCATGTCTTAAATTATTGTATTTTATTCTAATTTCATTTTAAATTGTATTTTACTCCAATTTTGTATTTTACTCCAATTTCATTTTAAATTGTTTTGATTGGATTTTTATTTATTTATTATTTGTCAAGAACATATTAGATAATTTATATGAGTATAAGCATGAATTGAATCCATAAAATAGTTACAAATAGAGGAAACATTAGGACAGGGACGGTAGGCATGAAATGTCCACTTGGGCTCAGTTCCAAGTGGGGGAAAAAGACATTGGAAACATGGAAGTTGCTTGGAAAGATGGTTTAACGGCAGACAGGAATCACATGGCTTGAGCTCCTGAACAGGAGCACACGGCTTGAGCATGTAGGCATTTGTGTTTTCATTTGTGTTTGGAACTCTGCACTGTGATATGTCCCATGGGCTAATCAATAAAGTAAAGTAGTAACAACAACAACAAGTGAAATCTGGCTTCCTCACTGACTTTGCTTATCAGGAGGTCACAAAAAGGAACCACATGATTCCAAGACACCACAACTGATAGGAATATGAACCAGCTGCTGAGCACCTCAACTTTGACCCCATGTGTTCAACATTTCATTGTGTGCCCAATTTATTATGGGAGCGACTCAACGCACCCATGTGACACTTCTCCTGAGCGAGCTGCACTGGCTCCCAATGGTCTTCAGAGTGTGGTTCAAAATACTGGTTACCATCTTTAAAGTGCTCCATGGTTTAGAACCCAGATACTTACGGGATTGCCTTCTGCCACTGACGGCCTCCCACCGACCAACACGCTCCCACAGAGAGGGACTCCTCAGAGTGCTGTCGGTTAAGCAATGTAGACTGGTGACTCCCAGGGGGACAGCCTTCTCTGTGGGGGCACCCGCCCTCTGGAATGAACTGCCCCTGGGGATACATATGATTCCCAACCTGCGTACCTTTCGCCATGCCCTTAAGACCCTGCTATTCCAACAGGCTGGCCTGGCTTAATAAGAATTTGGATGGGGTGTTTTAAATTTCTGGGTTTTTAACTGGGGGGGTCAAAATATTTCATCTGTTTTAAATTGCTTTTAAATTTTGTATTTCATATTGTTTTACCGTGGCTGTACACCGCCCTGAGTCCTTCAGGAGAAGGGCGGTATAAAAATTAATTAATTAATTAATTAATTAAATAAATAAATAAATAAATAAATAAATAAATAAATAATGAGAAAATGGTGCTTTGGGTGAGCCGGTTAAAGCCAGTTAAAGAATTTCAAGCAGAATTATTGTATACAAGATTATCACAATGCCCAGGGATGAGTGGGCACACAATTATTTTGTTCCCCATTGCTAATGAGACAATAATATCCAAGTGTGTTAAGGCAGCTGCTCCTTAACAACAGCCCAGCAGGCAGTCCTCAACTTATGACCACAATTGAGCCCATCATTTATGTTGTTAACTGAGAAATTGGCTAAATGAGTTTTGCCCCCTTTTATGACTTTTTTGTGGAGTGAATCACTTTGCTTGTCAGAAGGTTGCAAAAGGGGAAATTGTGTGACTCTGGGACACAGCGACCATCATAAGTAAGAGTCAGTTGTCAAGCATCTGAATTTTATTCAGGTGACCACGGGGATGCTGCAACAGTTGTAAGTGTGAAAAGCCACCTAGAGTGGAGCCCCATGGTGAGATATACAGTAAATAAATTTAACAAATAAATGAGATAAAGACATAAAAGTAATAGTATTGCATGAGGGGTATGAATCTTAAGATTCAAATGCATGCAGACAGACATCCAAGTAACCAGACAGACAGCGTCTTCTCAGACTACAAAATAAAACAAGTAGGGGAAAAAACTCATAAATGAACAAGGAAGGACAGATGAAGCTCCATCCAAGGGATTCCAATCCAGAAAGTTGTTTCTCTAATGAGCAAAAGGACTGCTTATTTATTTATTTATTTATTTATTTATTGGTTCAATTTATATGCCGCCCTTCTCTGGAGACTCAGGACGGCTTACAATGCATTAAGCAACAGCCTTCATACTTTTGTATATACCTGCTTAGTAGGGCTTTCGCCCCACCCCCCAAGTGGTGATCTTTTTTATACAGTCAGCTTATTGCCCCCACAATCCGGGTTCTCATTTTACCTACCTCGAAAGGATGGAAGGCTGAGTCAACCTTGAGCCTGGTGAGATTCAATATTACAGTAATTGCAGGCAGCTGGTGCTAATTAACAGCACTTTAGTCTGCCGCGCCACCAAGGCTCTCCAAGCCTTATATAAGGCTGTACACCAATAACCTTATTACTCCTCATCTCTGCATCCACTTTATATGAAATCCTGTTGACTTCCTTGAATGGTCTAGATCCGTGATGTCGAACCTCTGGCAAACATGCCACAGGTTGAATGCAGAGCCCTCTCTGCAGGCATGCAAGCCGTCATCCCAGATCAGCTCCACCACACATGTGTGTGTGCCAGCTGGTTTTTGGGTCTCTGCTGTACATGCGCAGGGAGTGGGATGCATGCGGGAGATAGGTAAACATGCGCAGGGGGGTGGGGTGCATGTGCGGGGTTCATGCATTCATGTGTGGGGGGTGGGGTCACATGCGGTGTCGCATGCACAAATGTTGATGCCGCACATGCATATCTGGAGGTCATGCATGCATGCAAAGAGGGCAGGGCATACACAGGGGGCACACACATATCCATGGGGCACACATAGGGGCACATGTGCATGTGCATGGGGTGGGGCACATGGGGGGGTCACACATGCATTGCATTATGGGTGTGCGGGTGCGCAGGCGCTTTTGGCACTCAGTGCCGAAAAAGTTAGCCATCACAGGTCTAGATGCATAACTGTCATTTAGGGATTGGGGCTCTCAAGGCTGAGACTGATTTAGTATAATTCCTCATAAGCACCTCCGTTTTCAGTCAACATGGTGACCTCCTATTGATTTTTATGTGCAACAAATGTGGATTTCCTCCTGAGATTTCTTCCGACCTTCCTCCTTTTGCCTTTATATCCCACTCCAATCAAATACACCTCTGGCAGTTTACAAGACACATAGAAAATGACTAGAGCATCCATTGTAAACTAATTAAAAGCAGCTAATCAATAAACCATAAAGTCATCAAATATAATGGACTAAAACACACACTATCGTGTTGAATCAATACATGCATTGATGGCTAATTCTAGATTATAAATGCTCCGTGAAGCAGCGCAACATTTAACAATTCCCTTAAAGCAACCGAAGGGGATCGAGTCAGATCTTCACTTGAAGGCTGTTGTAGAAAGCCAACACTGCTATTGAAAAAGTCATCTCTTCTAGCTACACAGCCTTTGGCTTCTCAGAAACACAACAGTGTCAGAGATCAACTTGCATGACATGATAGCAGTCTCCCAGGATTTGAGGGGCTGCCACGAAGAAGAGGCAGTCATCTTATTTTCCAAAGCACCTGAAGGAAAGACAAGAAACAACGGATGGAAACTAATCAAGGAGAGATTCAACCTAGAAATAAGTAGAAACTTCCTAACACCGAGGACAATTAACCAATTAACAATTAACTCTACATTCTCAAAGTGTGTATGGTTGCTAGGCAGAGGCTGGGGAATGAAGGGATGAATGTGTTCCTAAGTCCTCCTATTTCCCCAAAATCAGAAGATCTCATAAATGTCCTAAATTTATTCTATTATTTCTTGCAGCAAAAAATGGGGTTCTTGAAAGCCTTCTTTTTTTAGCTCATGTCTGTTGTAGCCCACTAGCGGCCAACGGAGCTGGCAGCAGATTCGGACAGTGAGGAGGTTGGGGAAGAACATGGGCCAGTCCTGGACTCTGAGGAAGGCTTTGATGAGGGCTCTGCATCGGAGGCAGAATGGGGGCCAGGACCACATGACAGTTATCAGCTGCCTTCGGAGTCAGACATCAGTGAGGCAGATGAACAGCTGGAGCCTGTTCCCAGTGTGCGCATGCGCAGAGTTGCCAGATGAAGGGAACAGCTAAAGAGCAAGGGTTGACTTGGGAGTAAGGCCACAGGTGGATGATGAATGGTCCCTCCCATAGGGAATAAAAGAGGAGCGAAAGGGGAGTGGAGTTTGCAGGAGACAATGAGTTCATTCCTGCATTCTTGCCAAGTATTGCCATGTCTGAAAGATATCGGCCTGGCCACTCTCCAAGCCTAATAAAGGTCAGTCATTGTGAACTATCTTGAAAAGCTGGGGGAGAGGAAAGACTTTGCTGGAGAGGAATTCACTGTAAATTAAATAAAAAGGGTTTATCGGGATAAGGACTCGGCTTCGCGCCGCTGGGAAAGCTTAGTTAAGAACAATGACATTGAAAACAATATTTAGTATAGAACAGAGTACTACAAAAGCAAAATCCGTAAGTCGATATGAAATGCTGTAAAATTACCAGTAATGTTATATAATGTTCAATATGTTATGTCTTGACATGTTTTGTTTTTATATGTGTGTGATTGTTTTTGGTGTTGTTTTTAAAGACAAACTGTTTAATAAAGAATTTTTTTTAAAAAAAGAAAGAAAACAGTGTTTAGTATTTCATTTTTTCTTCCTCTTTGTTTTTCAATAGTGTCTAATTCTTGGACAGTTCCTGCAGTCTTTTACAAGAAGTAGATTGTCTCCTTTTTGGAGCTGAGAGAGAGGACTTGTCACAGGGTCATCCAGCTGGCTTACACCTAAAACGGGACTAGAACTCACAGCCTTCCAGTTTCTCACCTGATGCCTTAACCACTTCACCAAACTGCTTCTTGGTCCATAATCAGACATGATTTAAAATGGCAGTTGCGTCATGAAAGTCCACCTTCTTTTTCTCCTCATCAGAAAGCTGTTGTAATAAAATCTAAACTGCCACCTAGGGATAGGATAGCAAATGTGAACATGTGAGTTGTGAATTGCGTGTAACAGAGTATGTCTAATTCATCTCTTTCCTCTTAGGGGGCCACAATCCTTCATACACTGAAAGAAATTTCCCAAAGAACTGTACTACTAAGTGTTGTCTGACTGTAGATTCCATTCCTTAGCATTTTTAGTGCTTATTGTAGGTGACAAAAAAAGAGCAAATAAATATCTATTTTGAAAGTGTACTTTTTAAGCTATTTCATCTTGGATATTTCCAAAGAGAAGCCCTCTGAACGTTGCCGTGACCTTAGGCTGAGAACCAAAAATGCCCTTTTACTAGCTAAAACATCTTCCAATCGATTTTATACATGATAGGTTTTAGTCACGTAAAAGCTTTTATAGGCTGACTTTTGGAATAATCCTTGGACTGCACTGAATAAAACTAGAAAGCCCTGAAACACAACAAAAAGAACAGCACCTCACAGAAAATATTTTTTTTTTTAAAAAACTACAGCCTTGCATGCAATG
This sequence comes from Masticophis lateralis, assembly GCA_030761175.1. Lineage (NCBI taxonomy): Eukaryota > Metazoa > Chordata > Lepidosauria > Squamata > Colubridae > Masticophis > Masticophis lateralis. Next base: position 124,915,625 of record JAUDYJ010000004.1, read on the forward strand.
GCTTTTTAACTCTTTTTTTTTAATGAAGTTTCTGATGATCTAATAGGTTTTTTGGCAGTCATACAAGTAGGATAGATAGATGATAGATAGATAGATAGATAGATAGATAGATAGATAGATAGATAGATAGATAGATAGATAGATAGATAGATAGATGATAGATGGATGGATGGATGGATGGATGGATGGATGGATGGATGGATGGATGGAGATATGATAAATATGATGATAGATATGATGCTAGAGATAGATAGATAGATAGATAGATAGATAGATAGATAGATAGATAGATAGATAGACAGACAGACAGACAGACAGACAGACAGACAGACAGACAGACTGACTGACTGACTGACTGACTGACTGACTGATTGATTCTGTTTTTAAATTTTGTATTTGTGTATTTTATTGTTTGGCTGTTCACCGCCCTGAGTCCTTCGGGAGTGGGGCGGTATACAAATCAAATCAAGATAAAGATAAAGAAGATAGATAGATAGATAGATAGATGATAGACAGACAGACAGACAGACAGACAGACAGACAGAGAGACAGACAGACATTTCACTCCTCAGCGAAGTCTATTTTCTCTAATATTTCCCAGTAGCCTCCCAGGCAAATACTAACCAGATGTTTCTTTGCATAGGTTTCTTTGTTCTTTATAAAAGAAAAAAAAAGTGGTGTTATTAGCTAGTTTTAGAAAATACAGTTTCCAAAAGCTTTCCACAATTTTGGCCACTACTGTGTAAGTAAGTTGACTCAGACAATACACTGTATATGAAGCACTTATGTGTGATAAAGAAAAATGTGCAAATAAAACTTATATTTTAAAAAACTATAAGTCCCCAGTCCATCTATCATTGTTTTCTTACAATGTCCTAACTCTCTTTCTTTTCGAATGAAACCAACAACGTTGCTCCAGGTTCTTTGTCATAAAAACTCGACCTGCATAATATGTCAGCCACTGAACCAATAGCATTCAACCTAGCTCTGAATTTTATTTTATGTTTTTTTAATGATACAAGTCAATTTTTGCTTGGAAGCAAAGGCAAGCTATTAAATGAACATCTTGTGTGAGAGAAACAGGTGGGCCCGGTTTGGTTTCCTGGTGCACAGACGGTGTCGCGCGAACACATGGTGTGCAATTGTGGTGGCAAGTACTTGGCTGTGGAAGTGGTTTCCCATCAGCCACTGCTGTCGTTTACAACTCCACCAATGTGAGTGGCAATGGCAGTTTCTATACGTGTGCCTTAAGGAGCTCACAACCTAACAGTTGGCTGAGGAAAGGGAAATGGGTGTGAGACTAAACAGGGAAACCATATTCATGATGAGATCGAGATAAGATTAAAAGATTAAAGAGGTAAGGCTGTCAGTGATAAACAGATCAGGAGTGGCTAATTTAGTCTTCCGAAGGTTTCTGAAGTCCTAAACATTAATAAGAATAGAATAGAATAGAATGGAATGGAATGGAATGGAATGGAATGGAATGGAATGGAATGGAATGGGATGGGACGGGACGGGACGGGACGGGACGGGACGGGACGGGACGGGACGGGAGAGAAGGGAGAGAAGGGAAGGGAAGGGAAGGGAAGGGAAGGGAAGAGAAGAGAAGAGAAGAGAAGAGAAGAGAAGAGAAGAGAAGAGAAGAGAAGAGAAGAGAAGAGAAGAGAAGAGAAGAGAAGAGAAGAGAAGAGAAGAGAAGAGAAGAGGTTTTTGGTGCATATATTCTCAGTGTACATAAAAAGACAAGATACATTCGTCAAGAATCATAAGGTACAACACTTAATGATAGTCATAGGGTACAAATCAGGAAACAATCTATATATATATCGCAAGGATACAAGCAACAAATTTACAGTCACACAGTTATAAGTGGGAGGAGATGGGTGGTGGGAACAATGAGAAGATTAATAGTAATGCAGATTTAGTAAACAGTTTGACAGTGTTAAGGAAATTATTTGTTAGCAGCGTGATGGCGTTCGGGGAAAAAACTGTCCTTGTGTCTAGTTGTTCTGGTGTGCAGTGCTCTATAGCGTCTTTTTGAGGGTAGGAGTTGAAACAGTTTATGTCCAGGATGCGAGGGGTCTGTAGATATTTTCCCAGCCCTCTTTTTGACTCGTGCAGTAGACAGGTCCTCCATGGAAGGCAGGTTGGTAGCCATTGTTTTTTCTGCACTTCTAATTATCCTCTGAAGTCTGTGTCTGTCTTGTTGGGTTGCAGAGCCAAACCAGACAGTTATGTAGGTGAAGATGACAGACTCAATCATTCCTCTGTAGAACTGAGAAAGTAACACAACTTTTAATTCATGTCCCTTACTTTTATGATATAAGCTGTTGCTTCTGAGAAAGATGTTTGCATTTATTTCCCCTTCAAGGTTTTGCTTCTAAAGGAATACTTGTTGGGCATTAGGATTAATTAGCTTACAAGGTACAATTATTGCTGCAATCCCATTTTTATGCTGATGTATAGGTAGGATAGCTTTTATGTGTTTTGATATTATTGATTTCAGGGCTGAGTTGATCAATAGCTTTATATTAGTTGGTTTTCATTAGTATTTTGATTACTCTTGCACATGGCTTTGAGCATTGTTGGAGAGCTGATTCATAGATGATCAAAATAATAATATCTATAAAAAAAAATCCACTCAATGAAGATTAACAGTGTCTTTCTCAAGGCCAGTAGAAGTAATGAATCTCTGATTCAATATAGAGCGCTTGGAATAATGGGAGAATAACTCAGTATAATTCTCTTCAACAAAAGTGCTAAATAATATGAATCAGCAACCTTGGATCATCAGAATAACAGAGTTGGAAGGGACCTTGGAGGTCTTCTAGTCCAACCCCCCTGCCCAGGCAGGAAACTCTACACCACTTCAGACAAATGGTTGTCCAATCTCTTCTTAAAAACTTCCAGTGTTGGAGCATTCACAACTTCTGGAGGCAAGTTGTTCCACTGATTAATTGCTTTCACTGTCAGGAAATTCGTCCTTAGTTCTAAGTTGCTTCTCTCTTTGATTGATTCCCATCCATTGCTTCTTTTCCTGCCTTCGGGTTCCTTGGCAGAACAGATTGACCTCCCTCTTCTTCTCCCTCAAACTCAGAAAGATTTCAGCTTTGTGCTCGTGTGTACGAAGCAAAGTTTACAAATGAGAACAAACATTTATTGGAAACTGAAGGTGAGAAATCTGAAAGAAAACAGGCTCATTTCAAACAACTTTACACTGATTAATGCAATTAAAATATTTAAATAAAAAACCTCTGCACAGCTCTTTTAAGAAATAGATGTCCTTAAGATGGCTAACATTCCTTATTGACTGCTGGAAAGGACTAACAAGGATATCTTCTTGAAACCCAGGATCTGATATGGTGCTCAACATTTCATTGTGTGTCCAATTTATTGGGGAAATTGCGCTTTGGGTAAAATTTTCTAACCAGTTAAAGAATTTCAAGCAGAGTTATTGTATACAAGACTATCACAATGCCTGGGGGTGGATGAATGGGTAATATTATTTTTTTTCCCCTATCGCTAATGAGAAAATCATTTCCAAGTGTGTTAATGTAGCTGCTCCTTAGCAACAGCCCAATCTTCCCGTCTTTACAGCCAGTCTTCAACTTATGATCACCATTGAGCCCATCAATTATGCCATTCAGTGAGACATTTCTGAAGTGAGTTTTGCCCCCAATTTTACGACTTGTCTTGGCCACATTTGTGAAGTGATTCGCTGCAGTTGTTAAATTAGACACATGGTTGTTGAGTGAATCAGGTTTTTCCATAGACTTTGCTTGTCAGAAGGTCCCAAATCACATGACTTTGGGACACTACAACCATCATAAATAGGAGTCAGTTGACCATGCGAATGCTGCAATGGTCATGTGACAAATGGTCATAAGTGCCGTTGTAACTTTCAGTGCCACTGTAACTTTGGTCACAAAGTTGTAACTGTTGTAAGTCAAGGACTACATGTTTTGAGAAATGCTGCTGTTCTTGTTGTTGTTGGGCTGTGCTTACTGTTGTTGTTGTTAGTTGTGAAGTCATGTTCGACCCATCATGACCCCATGGACTTCAGCTTCACCCACAACAACACATGAGCAAATAATAGATACAAATTCAAGGTAAACCGTTCCAAACTCGATTGCAGAAAATATGACTTCAGTAACAGGGGATCAATGCCTGGAATGCTCTACCTGACTCTGTAGTTTCTTCCCCAAAACTTTAACCTTAAACTATCTACTGTTGACCTCACCCCATTCCTAGGAGGTCTGTAAGGGGTGTGCATAAGCGCACCAGCGTGTCTTCTGTCCCTGTCCTAATGTTCCTTTTTACTCTTACTCTTTTCATGTAATCAAATTATGTTTATACTTTTATCTGTTATCTTATATATGCTTGACAAATAAACTTATAATTATGATTATGATCATTCCTCTAGGCCTTCCTGTCCTCTACCATCCTCTGGAGTCCATTTAAGCTCACACCTATAGCTTCAGTGACTCCATCCAGCCACCTCATTCTCTGCTATCCACTTCTTCTTTTGCCCTCAGTCTTTCCCAGCATGAGGCTCTTCTCCAGTGAATCCTTCCTTCTCATTACGTGGCCAAAGGATTTGAGTTTCATCTTCAGGATCTGGCCTTCTAAAGAGTAGTCAGGGTTGATCTCCTCTAGGACTGACTTGTTTCTTCGCCTTGCAGTCTAAGGGATTTGCAGGAGTCTTCTCCAGCACCAAAGTTCAAAGGCCTCAATTCTTTGCTGTGGTTGCTAGAAGACATTAATTTCCCTGTTGGAAGGTTGCATGCTAAGAGCAATGCTTCCGTATCATGTAATCAGAGTACTGTCAAAATCTTGCAAGAATTTGAGAGGCAAGCAGAGACTGGCCCCATTAGAGACTATATGAATATCAGATGTTTTTTTTCATTATATGGTGTCACAATGACTCCAGGTGCTCTGAAAAAGGCGTGAAGGCCTGGTGTTTACTAGGGAGTGCACAACTAACACTTATCAATGAGCTGCAATGAGCGCTTCCCTAAGAAATCACAGGGACCTGTATACTTGCATTTGATTATTTCCATTATGTACAAGATATTCTTGAAAGCTGCGATGATCAAACATGGGCCAACTGAACATGTCAAAACTATATAAAAGCTCACACAATTGTTCAATATTCAGAGAAGTTCCTGATTTTTACGTCCGTGTTTTATTAAATGTGCTGCATTTGTGTGTGTGTGCGTGTGTGTGCAGTCCCTTGTGTGTAATATAAAGGAGGTTTTAATACACAATCTGTCAGGGAAGATATGTAGGAGGTTAGCATTCACCCCTGTCCTAGAAGAATGGAATATTTTTAGGAAATAATAAAAAAGGCAGAATATTGTATTTCCCTGGATGAGAAATGGATAAGCATGTTTTGAAGCAGCTCCCATCTTCCTGCCCCCACCCTTTGTCAATGGGCCATTAAGGCCTGAGCCAGTCTATTCTACATAACAAAGATCTACCTCCTTCAGGCAGAGCCATAGTAGATTGCCAAAGATCCAATAAAGATAGGATTAGCCCTCTACACAATAGCAGCAGAAACTCATCACATGTGACCTGGGAAGCACATGTGACCATCAGCCAGCAAGGCTAGCTAAGACCCCCACCCCCTGGGAGTCTGACAACCAATCAGAATATTCTTTCTGGGCCCCAGGAAGTTCAAAGCTAGAGAGAGCATAAAACCCAAAAACTCCATGTATCTCCCCTCCCTTTTCTGTTCAGGAACTCAAACCATGTGATCCTGTCCACCATTAAACCATCTTTCCAAGCAGTCTCCATGTCTCCAGTGTCTTTTTCCCCACTTGGAGCAGAACCCAGAAGGATGTTTCTTCCAACAGATGTAAACAAGAAATTGATTTTTCCAAACCCAAACCATTAATGAAGGATTGACCCAATCATCAAACTGGCCTGAGCTATTACATAAATATTAGTGTTAGTTGTGTACCCCCAAGCAAACACTATTCAATATTCATAATGGGGGGGGGGGCTTGGTATTCTCTGGTGGTTTTCTTGCAGATGTTCATTACCAAACTAAATAACATCATCAATATTGAGTTAGGTAATGAAATAGCTGCAAAAAAACCCCCTATCAAGTTCAGAGAGTACCTTATTTCAACCCTGAGAATAGAATAGCATATTCTATCTAGAATAGAATAGAATAGAATAGAGTAGAGTAGAGTAGAGTAGAGTAGAGTAGAGTAGAATAGAATAGAATAGAATAGAATAGAATAGAATAGAATAGAATAGAATAGAATAGAATAGAATAGAATTTTTTATTGGACAAATATGATTGGACATACAAGGAATTTGTCTTGGTGCATACGCTCTCAGTGTACATAAAAGAAAAGATATGTTAATCAAGAATCATAAGGTACAACACTTAATGATAGTCATAGGGTACAAATAAGCAATCAGGAAACAATATCAATATAAATCGTAAGGCTACAAGCAACCAAGTTACAGTCATACAGTCATAAGTGGGAGGAGATGGGTGGTGGGAATGATGAGATTAATAGTAGTGCAGACTTAATAAATAGTGTGACAGTGTTGAGGGAATTATTTGTTTAGCAGAGTGATGGTGTTTGGGAATAAACTGTCCTTGTGTCTAGTTGTTCTGGTGTGCAGTGCTCTATAGCCTCGTTTTGAGGGTAGGAGTTGAAACTGTTTATGTCCAGGATGCAAGGGGTCTATAAATATTTTCACAGCCCTCTTTTTGACTCGTACAGTATACAGGTCCTCCATGGAAGGCAGGTTGGTAGCCATTGTTTTTTCTGCAGTTCTAATTATCCTCTGAAGTCTGGGTCTGTCTTGTTGGGTTGCAGAGCCAAACCAGACATTTATAGAGGTGCAGACTCTAGACTCACTACAGAGGAATTAGACTCACTAATTCCTCTGTAGAACTGAATCAGCAGCTCCTGATACCCTGAGCTATAAATATCCTCCTTTTATTGATAATTAAAAGAACACAACAAGGTGTCAGAATACTCATTAACTGGGATAGACATGGCAACAGGTCAGCCATTGGGGACTGGCTGGAACGGGAAGACATGGTAACAAGGTCAGCCAATGAATAAGCATAGCAACTGGGTCAGCCAATGAGGGCTTTTTTGGAAATGGAAACTTAAGCAAGAAGGCTGGGCGTGGCTCAGATCTGAGTCCTTGCAGAAGCTAAGCAAGTCTGGGCTTGTCTGTCTGCTGAACTGAAACTAAGAACTTACTGACAGTTTCTCCTCTCTACCACGTTGGAAGAATCAGCTATTGGTATTGTACATTTATCTTCATGCGTTATTATGTATATAAAGAAGTTTAATGAATCCTGCTGAATCAGTTTGCCTGTGTGTGCTTTCAGGATTTGATTTTTGCACCAAACTCTGACACAAGGCAGGCCACCTCCACTTGATAACTTGTGATTAACCCCCCCCCCCAAGTATCCAAACCCCAAACCAGAAACTAATAACTATAAACTTTCAGTTCAAAAAATGAAGCACAATTGAGGCCAGTTTCCCTCAAAAGCTTCCTTTTTGCAATGTTTTATCCACAAAACAATTAGACAAACCATGGAAATAAATTAAACAACTCATGTTAATGATGGAGATGGTAACCTTTGTCCACAGCTTAACAGGTGATGGATAGCACGAGAAATCCATCTTCCCCCCCACCTTCATTCTCGACGTTACCCAGAAAGCCAAATCCATTATCGCTGTTCTCACAGACTTTAAGCAACAAAACAAACTGCAGAGCTTTAGAAGTTTGTCTTCTTTTGTTTTTCTTCCCCCACAGGGATCCTGCAACCTTCTCTCACTCCAGCCATAAAGGTTGTTATTATTTGCTAAGTTTTATACTGATTCAGACAGATGAGAGGAACAGCCCTAAGGCTAATTCACGCATATTCCTCAATCAAGCGTGGAGGCAGCGTGAGGCCTCCAGCAAAGACAACAGCGGATCCCCCCCGCTGGCTCCCATCCTTCTGCGCAAAAGGCAGGCTACAGGTTTAGAAAAGTTGTGCCTCTTTCAGTGATGCACCCAAACAGTTGTTGTGAGAAGCTGCCATGATACAGCATTGCAAAATAGAATATACTGATTTATACAGCACGACCAATCTTGTAATTATGTATCATGGCAGCTGACTATATATGTGTGTGTATGTATGTATGTACACACACACACACACACACACACACGAGAAATTTCATTGCCTCCAGAAGTTGTGAATGCTCCAACACTGGAGGTGTTTAAAAAAAGATTGGATAACCATGTGTCTGAAGTGGTGTAGGGTTTCCTGCCTAAGGAGGGGGTTGGACTAGAAGACCTCCAAAATCCCTTCCAACTCTGTTATTCTATTCTATTCTATTCTATTCTATTCTATTCTATTCTATTCTATTCTATTCTATTCTATTCTATTCTATTCTATTCTACTCTACTCGGTATCTATATCTATTTATCTATCATCTATCTATATCTATTATTATTATTATTATTATTATTATTATTATTATTATTATTATTATTATTATTATTATTATTGGTTTGATTTATATGCCGCCCTTCTCTGGAGACTCAGGGCAGCTTACAATGCATTAAGCAATAGCCTTCATACTTTTGTATATATCTGCTTAGTAGGGCTTTCGCCCCGCCCCCCCAAGCGGTGTTCTTTTTTATACAAAGTCAGCTTATTGCCCCCACAAACCGGGTCCTCATTTTACCTACCTCGGAAGGATGGAAGGCTGTGTCAACCTTGAGCCTGGTGAGATTCGAACTTGCAGTAATTGCAGGCAGCTGAAAGCTAAGTGCTATTTAACAGCGCTTTAGTCCACTGCTCCACCAGGCTCCTGGTACTCTAGATAGACAGACAGACAGACAGACAGACAGATTGCCGACCTACCTATCTACACACACACACACACACACATATTAAGTATTGTTCTGTCGAAGCACCTGGCACAATATGGGAGGGAGCATGCTGCATCCCTTTCGCCTTTCAGCTCCAATCCAGGAGCCCTCAAGCAGTCGCATTCATGACAAAAACCATTTTATACCAAATTTATATTTGCTAATAAAGGCTCAGAGGTTAATACAACTGCCTAATATGCAGCAGCCCAAGTTTGAATCTGAGTAAGGGTATGGCTAGCTGATGAGAGCGAAATAGCTTGAAATAGAACTATACTACTCTCCCTTTATTTCTTATCAGCAAATATAAATTGTGTGTGTATGTGTGTGTGTGTGTGTGTGTGTGTATTACATATACACACATCCATCAAAGATGCACAATTTGTAAATCTGCACCCTGAATTTTGCACAGAAGGATGAAATCCAACAGGGCGGATTGGCTGCTGTCTTTCCTGGATGCCTCATACTACCTCCATGCTTGATTGAGGAGTGATACACAATTACAAGATATAATTTACTCCGTTATGTAGGATAGCAGATGAGTGACATGGTGGCCTAATGGCGAAGACACTTGCCACCCACTTAGAAGGCTGAGAGTTAAATCCTAGGCAGTAACACATGTTTCTCTATCAGGGCACAAAGAGCCAATATCTGCTGCGAACTCCATGTAGGCATCAGGAAGGGCATTCAGCTAGCAAACACTCAGTTCCATCTAGTCACCCCAACTCTACCATGACTTACAGGATTACAGGGTGATAAAAAGGGAGTTTATACAAGATGGCAGATACCAAAAAATAAAAATAAAAATAAAAAAATAAGCGGAGGGTGTTTCATTGAGGCATTGCCTCTTTCTCAAAGGTACCATAAGTAAGATTTTTTTTAAAAAAAAATTACATGAAGCTACTGTTTTCTTTGAATGCAACATCTAAAACTCCTTTCTTGTGTCTTGAAGAAATCTCCTTGGATATTAACAACCACATACGTGTAGGCCAAAAGTGTGCAGCAGCTACCAAAAGGGCTAATGCCATCCTAGGTTGCATGAACAAAAGCACAGTTTCAAGAGCACGTGAAGTGTTAGTACTACTTTGTTCTGTACTGGTGAGACCAGAGGTGGGTTTCAGCAGGTTCTGACCAGTTCTGGAGAACCAATGGTGGAAATTTTGAGTAGTTCAGAGAACCGGTAAATACCACCCCTGACTGATCCCGCCCCCATCTATTCTCTGCTTCCTGAATCCCAGCTGATTGGGAAGAAATGGGGATTTTGCAGTAACCTTCCTCTGGAGTGGAGAGGGAATGGAGATTTTACAGTATCCTTCCCATGGAGTGGGGTGGGAATGGAGATTTTATAGTACTTTTACTTTGGAGTTGTATCCTAATACATAGCCATGCCATGCCCACCAAGCCACACCCACAGAACCAGTAGTAAAAAAAATTGAAACCCACCACTGGGTGAGACTACACTTGGAATAGTAGTTCAGTTCTGGTGACCGCAATATAAAAAAGATGTTGAGACTCTAGAAAGAGTGTGGAGAAGAGGAATGAAGATGATAAGAAGTCTAGGGGCTAAACTGTACAATGAATGATTGAGTGAACTAGGTATGTGTAGTCTAACAAAGAGAAGTAATAAAGGTGACCCAATAGCACTCATCCAGTACTTGAGGGGCTGTCACAGAGAAGAGGAGGGTGATTTATTTTCCAAAGCATTTGAGGGCAGACAAGAAGTAATAGGTGAAAGATCATTAAAGGGAGATACAATCTAGACATTTCCTGACTCTGAGAACAACTAATCAGTGGAATAGCTTACCTCCAGATAGCAATAGTCTTATGTAGTGCTTCACAGTGCTTTTACACCCCTCTCTAAGCAATTTACAGAGTCAGCATCTTGCCTCCAACAATCTGGGTCCTCATTTTACGCACTTCAGAAGGATGGAAGGCTGAGACAACCTTGAGCCTAGTGAGATTCAATCTGCTGAACTGCTGGCACCGGAAGTTGTCAAACAGGCCATTTTCAGCCTCCGGAGGACCTCTGGGAGGGTGGGGAAAGCCATTTTCTCCCTCCCCAGGCTTCTAGAGAGGTGGGGGGACAGCAAAAATTGGGCCTTCTGGTCCCACTGGAAGTTGTCAAACAGGCCGTGTTCAGCCTCTGGAGGACGTCCGAGGGGTTGGGGAAGGCCATTGGAGCCAGGTGAGAAAAAAAAATGGCCCTACTGGGCCATCACGTGCCAGGTGTGGGGTGTGGGGGGGTCACGTGTGCATACTTGGGGTGGGGGTGGGGCACATAGAATTATGGATGTGGGCAGACGTGCAACCCCCCTGCCCCCCCCGGCACGTGATGGCAAGAAGGTTAGCCATCATGTTTGAGCTGATGGTTGAACTAAAAGATATCCAAGATCCTTCCAATGCTATTATTCTATGTTTTATGGCTGCAGCAATTTTCTGTATGTGTCTTGAGGCTGAACTATAGGAGCTCTGGTGGCTCAGAAGACTAAAGCAGTGTTATTAACTGTTATTAACATTCAGCTGCCTGCAATTACTGCAAATTCAAATCCCACCAGGCTCAAGGTTGACTCAGCCTTCCATCCTTTCTAAGGTAGGTGAAATGAGGACCCAGTTTGTGGGGGCAATAAGCTGACTTTGTATAAAATATACAAAAGTATGAAGGCTATTGCTTAACTCATTGTAAACCGCCCTGAGTCTCCGGAGAAGGGTGGCATATAAATCATTAAAAAAAAAAAAAAAGGATCTCCAAAGACTCTTTCTTAGGAAAATACAGTAGTGGCCAAAATTGTGGAAATCTTTTGGAAAAAGTGTATTTTCTAAAACTAGCTTATAACACCACTTTTTTTTGGAGTAGCGCCATAAAATTATATATCAATGGAAAGATAATTTAATCAGGAATGTAATGCAATAACTTTTATGATGGATTTGCTATTAGAATAGCAGTTACAGTGTAAAGAAGAAAAGTGAAACACATAGAAAAAATGAGATATACAAAAATGATCACCATAGAAAAAATGAGATATACAAAAATGATATACAAAAACCCTAACCCTAACCCTAACCTTTAGCATGAATGACAGCCTTACAACGTCTTCCCATGGAGTGAACCAACTCTTTTAGTTCTGCAGCTATTATCACGTGAAACCATGATTGAATGATGGCTTCTATTAACTGGGTTTTATTGCTGGGTCGCTTCTGACTAACAAGTTTTTTTAGTGGGCTCCATAGATTTTCAATTGGGCGAAGGTTTGGGCTATTCCCAGGCCATTCCAGCAGTGGAATAGGATTATCTTGAAACTCCCCCCCAAAAGTGGTGTTGTTAGCTATCAAACCTCAAAAATACACTTTTCCCAAAAGGTTTCCACAATTTTGGCCACTACTATATCCCTAGTGAATCATTCAAAAGGGTAGAAAGAATTCTCAAGGAATATATAAAAAACATGAAAAATGAACAATGAAAGGAAAATTGCACTAGAGTAGAAACAAGACCAGAATATAAATGCTTCCAGTCTACATATATACATAAGCAATTAAGTCATCTTCATGCAATTAGTAATAAAAAAAATAACGAAGCAAGGTTACATCATAAATAGGCACATATTAATTATTATTTGAGAAGGTTCTTTACACCTGCTTATTGCATAAACATTTTTACCCTAAGTGCAAATAAAAATTGGTTTTAAGCAGCTGGAGACTGAGATAGTTGTACCAACTCATCAGAAGAGATCAAGGAACTTTATTACAGCCATAAGAAAAAAAAAAAAGAGAGAGAGATAAAACCAAAACAGTAAGTGAATGTAAATATCCCAATATATCACTGGTAAGTACATACAGACTAGGAATTACATGTAGAATAATAGCATATGAAAGTCCCTGGATAAAAGAGCAAAAATAAAGTAAGATAACATAAAATACCAGTGAAGTGAATCTTCAGATCAGTTTGCATCTACTTGAGGATATTTCTCTCTAAAGATTATGTAGTTCCTACATAATTGGTGTAATCATTTTGCTTCAATTTTCCCGTTCACTTCTTCATCAAGTGTTTGATGAATTATTATAGCTTCTTGGATGAGAAGCGAAACATCTTCAAAAGAAAGAACAAGAAAATCCAGTTGCCTCTTGTCAAAGCACCTTTTGGACTTCCAATCCTTACTATCTATGATTCTATGAACTTCCTGAGTAGTTGCCTGGGGTTTTATTTCTGATAGCGAATAAAATGAACCTTTAGGGTCTTGGCAGGGTTTAAATGCCATTCCATGTTTCCAAGCCCAAGAACGATCACAGGCTGCCAGAATTAATTTTCTTATATTTTAAGGAATTAATGAGCCACTAGTATTCCTGGAATTTATATAGTGTTTAACTGGTAGGATGTTAGCACCCACCCCTCTCCTAGGAAAATGAGATATTTTAGGAAATATTAAAAGGGTAGAATATTTCCCCTAAAAGGGAGGCAGAAACTCAGTTCCCTACCTTTGTTAATTGGCCATTAAGGCCTGGGCCAGTCTATTCTACATAACAAAGATCTACCTCCTGCAGGCAGAACCATAGTAGGAATTTCCCAAAGCCCTTTCATTACATCATCACTCAGCAAGAGTCAACCAAGCTTGGGATTCAAAAACGCAACCTACAAAGCTACCCCCCCATGGCCCCATAGGAGTCTGACAACCAATCAGAATACAAGCTCAAATTCAAAAGCCCAGAGAGGGCATAAAACCCAGGCACTCTCAGCATCTCTTCCCTTTTTTCTTTTCTTCACCCAAGATCTTCAAGGCAGGTGATCCTATCCACCATTAAAACCATCTTTCCAAGCAGCCACCATGTTTCCAGGGTCTTTCTCCCCACTTGGAACTGAACCCAGAAGAATATTTCTCCCAACAAACCGAAGAAGATTCCGTTTTCAAAATGGTGCTTACATTGTGGAGTCATTGATGGTCTCTTGAGTTGATCGATTGCTTGTAGGGCTTTCATTACCCAGCTAGGTAATATCATCCATGCAAGTGAGTGTGGGGTTTGCTCCCTGTTTTTACATGGCAAAATATTACATTGCCTTGTCAGGCTTGGTGAGGGTAAGTCCTTAATGTCTCCATCTCTCAGATACTAAATTTGATTAGCACCCTGAACCTCTTTTACTGAGGAGAACGACAACTTCAGCTCCTTTGGCACTTCCTCCGACTTCTATTCAGGCATCTAGATTAGGGGAAAAAAAACTCATCCAAGGGATAAATCTGACAGACTTCCGAAGAATAAAATTTATGAGAATTCCAATGAATACTCTTACAGGGTCCTTGATGCTCTTTGAGCTTAATGGTTTTCTTGTAGACATTTCATTACCAAACTAGGTAACAACATGAAACATCTGTAAGAAAAGGGAGCCTGGTGGAGCAGTGGACTAAAGCGCTGTTAAATAGCATTTAGCTGCCAGCTGCCTGCAATTCCTGCAAGTTCAAATCTCACCAGGCTCAAGGTTGACTCAGCCTTCCATCCTTCCGAGGTAGATAAAATGAGGACCCAGATTGTGGGGGCAATAAGCTGACTTTGTATAAAAAAGAACACCGCTTAGGGGGGCCCGAAAGCTCTACTAAGCAGGTATATACAAAAGGTATGAAGGCTATTGCTTAACGCATTGTAAGCCGCCCTGAGTCTCCGGAGAAGGGTGGCATATAAATCAAACCAATAAATAAATAAATAAATAAATAAATAAATAAATAAATAAATAAATAAATAAATAAATAAATAAATAAATAAATAAATAAATAAATAAATAAATAAATAAATAAATAAATAAATAAATAAATAAATCCACGAGGCTCAGAGAAGACTAAGAACCCCATATTCATTCTCCTCCTCTTCCTCTCCTCCAGGGGTGGGTTCTACTTACCTTTACTACCGGTTCGCAATGGGGCCACACGCTCATGCGCAGAAGCGTTCTGATGATGTCGGGGTCGGGTGGTGGAGCTTCCTGTTCGTTTTACTACCAGTTCTACAGAACTGGGGGCAAGCCACCACTGCACCGCTCCCTTCTGGCACTGATGATGTTACCCAGCTGGGTAATGAAACATCTGCATCAAAAAACACCAGGCTCAGACAGCACCAAGGACCTCACAGTTCAACTCTGAGCTACAGATATTCTCTTCTCTGATGATAGTGTTATTTGTGCCATTTAGTTGTGTCTGATTTTTGGTGATTCTATGAGCCAGGTCTCTCCACGTCTTCCAACTTTGCACTACTTCTTTGAGTTGTTTGGTCTTCAGTGGCAATTCTCTTCTATAATCACTCTTACTTCAAATGAGAAGACTACGTATGGGCAGGGATGGGCTGTTGGGGATTCGCAAGGGTTTGGGAGAACCTCTAGCTAAGATTCTGTGCAGTTCGGAGAACCACCAAATCCCACTCCTGGCTGGCCCCACCCATCCCACCCCTGCTAGGAGTCCCCACGTGGTCCATTATGAATGCGGGTAAGTACAGGAAATGCGCGGAAGCTCAAGGAGGGTGAAAAATGGGCCTACTGGAAATTCAGGATAGTCTCCAGAGCATGGAGAGGCTGTTTTCTCCCTCCTGGAGGCTCAAGAAAAGCCTCCGGAGCCTGGGGAGGGCAAAAACACCTCCCCTCTCATGGTGCAGGAGGCTGACCTGGCCACACCCACCATGGCCACACCCACCCAGCAGCTGGACAGTGAATCCCTTGCTAAAATTTTTGAAGCCCACTCCTGCATATGGGCCATCAAAAGTGGCCTATATTTGCGTTCTGATGAATGTTCTAGATGAAAGGAAGCAAGCTTGTCTCTTTTGTGAAGTTCAGGCAATCTGCATCGATGGATTATTTTGCTAATTACTGCTGCTTTCTTACCAATGTGAGAAATTACTCCCTGAGCCTTTCTCAGAGATCTCGCACATTAGGGAGGGGAAAAAAATAATCTAATTCCCCCTCTCAACCCACTCTCGAGTTGCTTGTGCAAATAGTAAGGCTTGTGAGAGTTAATGGCAATTTATATATTTTTTTGGTCATTCAATCGCCTTGCAATTTCCGATGGATACGGTTTTTATAGAGAAAGATTTAATAAAACAAATTTAATAGACATATTTCTCATTGAGCGAGAAACAGGAGTAAGATTGCTAAGAAGCATGTACATCTGCAATCACTCATGAAACAATACGGAGGAAAAAAAGGACCAAATTACTGGAGGATTGAACCGAACATGGCAGACAAATAAGGACGCTTTGCATCAGCATAATTTCTATGCACATTAAAATAGGATTATTTTAGTTCTAGATATGTTTTAATTGAAGTATATTTTTTACGTTTAAGCTAAGTCATGCTTCAGTGATCATTTATAACATACATTAAGCTTCCTGGGAGAGGGAAGAGCATTAAGTCAGCAATAGGAAACGCTGTAATTTACTTTTATCCCCTTATTAACCGTATGATAAGAGTTATATTATGTGCTATTAGTACGTTATGCCAGAATTCAGTATGTTCTCGGAGAAAATACTAGGGTAATCATTTGATGCAGCTACTCTAGGAAGGTCTTGGTTAAGTAAGGGTGTTAAGATAATGTTATTTATGATTTAGAAAGCAGAACATTTTTTTTTTTTTACAATGCCTGAGCTCCTTTGAATGGTGCATTTTTAGGAGCATACCTAATGCTTGCAAAGGTGGTGGATATCTGCAGTTTGGGTGGAAGATGGGGGTGGCGGTACGCCCTCATCCTACACATAAAGATTGGTCTAAAGCCAGTCTACGAACCCCTTGGAATTCAAATCAATCACCTAACCAACCAGCGATGGCACTGACCCTCAACCAATGCACACAACTCCCCAACCAGCAGTTCACTTCCCAGTGACTCTCACCTGACATGACTTCCCCATCACAAGACCCTCCCTTGACACACCCACAGCTGACCCATCACAAGAGCCATTGCAAGATATGGCCCTCACCTGACATGACCTCCCCATCACAAGACCTACTGACCACATCATCATCTTTTAACAACCCCATAATCAGGGGTGAAATCCAGCAGGTTCTAACAGGTTTTGGAGAACTGGAAGTGGAAATTTTGAGCAGTTTGGAGAACCGGCAAATATCACCTCAGGCTGGCCCCAGAGTGGGGTGGGATTGAAGATTTTGCAATATCCTTCCTCTGCCAAACCTACTAAGCCACACCCATCAAGCCACACATGCCCAACCAAGCCATGCCCACAGAACTGGTAGTAAAAAAAAATGGATTTCAACACTGCTCATAATTTATTTATTTATTCATTTTATAAAATTTATATGCCGCCCTTCTCCCGTAGGACTCGGGGCAGCTCACAACAATAAAAACAGACAGTCAGAACTAAAAACAATCTGATTTTAAAATCCCCAATTTTAAAACCTCATACCCGGTCAGGAATTTGATGGAGTGGGAGAGCTTGAGTGACTGTGCGCAGGGTATCTCTGTCCAGGAAAGGCTGTAACTGGCACACTAAGTGAACCTGTGCAAAAGCCCCCCCTTTGGGTTGGAAGTCAGTGTTGGGTACGATGAGTCGGAGAGAATGTCATTCTTAATAAAAGGGAGTTTTTTTCATTAAAGACTTTGTTTGAAATGCAATTTATTTGAGACGACTTTGGAACCTGACATTCAGTGTTATAATGGACTGATTGCGCCCTCTTAATTTGCCTTGTTCATGAAAGGAACAAAATTGTAGGTGTGTAGGGTCACAATTGCTCATAAAAAAATGTCAAAACAGCCAGTGATATCTGGAATAAGTAAGTGGGCTAATAGCCAAAAAACAGTGGAAAGACAATAGAAATAGCAATAGCACTTAGACCTATATACCGCTTCACTGTGCTTTTACAGCTCTCTCTAAGTGGTTTACAGAGTTAGCCTCTTGCCCCCCAACAATCTGGGTCCTCATTTTACCGACCTCAGAAGGATGGAAGGCTGAGTCAACCTTGAGCTTGGTGAGATTCGAACTGTCAAATTGCAGTTAGCAGAAGTAGCCTGCAGTACTGCACTCTAATCACTGCACTGCTGTGGCTCTTATAAATATATATACAGCTCCAAGTAATCAGTGGTTTATAGAATTGATTAATATAGATGAGTTATGGATGATGGCAATATATTGTGGCTTCACATTGCTGATATGTGTTCTGTTTGTAAATATACAACTTGGATGTTTTTATTTGCATTAACTTGTCTTTTATTATTTTGTGTATGTCAAGTATAGGAAAATCAGGAGGTCCAGGCAGTTGAAATAAATATAAAGCTTTATTGCAAATTTAAGCTGTCTACAAGAATCTGAAGTACTATGAGTCAAGCAAATTGGTGATTGTTCTGCCCCAGCTACAGACCCCAAAGAATGCAGCACACACAAAGTCCATTCAAGTTTAGTTTACTAAATAAACCAGTTTTTTACAACAATGGCTGTTAATTAACTGCATTAACAGCCGCCAAGAATTCAAAGAATAATACTGAAAGCTTACTGTGGTTGGCAGAATGCCCAGAAGCAATTTTCAGGAAGCTGATAAGGTAAGCAAGACAAGACACAAAGGTATGTGAATGAAGTTGTTCTCTGCAAATTGCTTCAATTGGTGTTCCTTCTTAAATAGGCTAAGGGAGTGGCCAATTAGCCCCAAGGCTTACTCTTGAGGAGACTCCCTCCTGAGGAGCCACTCCTGCCTTTTGGCAGCTCTGCGTACCTGTGCATCAAGAAAAGGCTCCTCCTCTTTGTCCTCTTCACTTAAGGGAGCTTCTGGAGGTTCAGAAGGCCCTGGCTAAATCCCCACCTCTGACACCACATCTTCTCCAGCCTCCTCGCAGCACCATACCAGCCTCCTTGCTGTCAGAATCAGCTACTAGTTGCACAGGCCGCTGACAGGCCACAACAGTGGTAGATAAGAGTCAATGGGATTTAAAGTGGGCTGGACTTGAATCTTTTTTAGGCATGAAGGTACTCGAGACTGATGCTATGTTTGACCCCATCTTCTGGCTCAGCTTGGTCTCACCTGCATCATATCCTTTTTCTTTTTATTACTTAGTTACATTTAATAAGTAGCAAGAATGTGGGAGTTGTCATACAGGTTAAATCTTAAACCTTTCCATTTAAACCTAACCATACAGGTTAAAATACATAAACCATGTTTAAAAAGTTAAAGCACAGATAGCAAGTCCATTCTTAGCAACTTCCTACTAGACAAAATTACATTTTCTGTTGTTATTCTCGTTGTTCGGTCACTGAAGGACCATAACACTCTAGGCTTCTCCTGTTTTCCACTATTCTCCAGAATTTGCCCTGTTCATTGGATGGATGATACTATCTAGCCATCTCATCCTCTGTTGTCCTCTTCTCCATTGGCCTTCAATCTTTTCCAACATCAGGATCTTATCCAATTAAACTGCTCTTTTCATTAGGTGGCCAAAGTATCTGACCACACTATAAAAAAAGATGTCGGAGTATGAAGAATAAGTAATAAATGTTTGCCTGTAATAGCTGGCAGAAGAGACTCTAGAAAAAGCACAGAGAAGAACAACCAGGATGATTAGGGGACTGGAGACTAAAACATATGAAGAATGGTTACAGGAATTGGTATGGCTTGTCTAGTGAAGAGAAGGACCAGGGGAGACAGGATAGCAGTCTTCCAATATTTGAGGGGCTGCCACAGAGAGGTTGGAGTCAAGCTATTTTCCAAGGCACCTGAAGGTCAGACAAGGAATAATGGATGGAAACTGAGCAGGGGGTTGGACTAGATGACCTAAAAGGTCCCTTCCAACTCTGTTAATCTGTTAAATCTGAGCTTCAGAGCTTATAACCAATATAAATATTGAGAAAAACTGATTTTTGGATCCAGGGTACTGAGGACTATTCAGGAGATAAAATTTTCCAAAATCTTCTCTTGGGAAGATCTTGTTCCAGATGTCCCACTAGCAAACTTGCAGAAGTAAAAGCAAAAGGAAAATCAACAACCATCAGAAAACAAGTTTATAATATTTTTAAAAAAACTCTGATCTCTAATTATTTTCTTAAAAAAAAAAAAAACCAGCCTCCTTGGACATTTTATATATACTCAAGTAGAAACTCAAGTGGTGCTGATTGTGTAAGATATTATCATCTTGTATCATCACAAAGGCTGTTTCTGAGTGTTGTGATAAAAATGTAACATTGACCCCATTAGCTGTTTATATTATTTTAACATAAGGTCTTTTATTACTCAACAAACATTGATTCAATAGAAGTATGTTATTATATCGTCTCTCTGTATTTATGACTTATGGGCTGTGAATAATATGCAAATAAATAGTAATAGTTCCCCCCCATTTTTTTCTCCGCTGGGTGTCAAACAGAACATACTGTTAACTAAGATAATCTGAGCTAGATTAATTATAGACATTTGGAACAATTAAGATAAGGGTTTGGACACAGCAGAAGTTAACTAGTGAAAGTAAATCACCAGAGTTAATTTCATAGACTTGAGCAAAAAAAGAAATAGGCATTTTTATTTCCCGATCTTGCATTCTATTTATTTTAAGTGATATCATTTGTTACCATATTCTGAGATCTAGAAGAGCTGTTTTTTTATTAGCATTTCATGGGTGGCAATATAATTTTTCTCTTTCCCAAAGAACAGAGCTTTTAGATTTTTAATTATTAATTTCAATTCTCAGCATAGCATCATTTTATATTTGAAAAAAATAAATAAGTTGCACCTGTTCCTTTCCCTTTGGGCCACCTGGAATTCTCTTATATAAAGAAGTGATATTATACATTCTTTTGTGACATGTGTTTTCTTTACATAAAGCTTAAAATAAACAACAAATAGATTTTTGAGTCACACGGCAGATTATTTGGAAAAAAATATATATATAAAAATTAGTAAGTCGTCGAACAGTGATAAGTTTAAATTAAATGTTCGAGTTTCTGTCTTCTTGAATAATGTAGCTAAGTTTTCAAGTGAGCTCTGGGGGCAAAGTTTAAGAATACTCAGGATGAAATAATTCCAGCAGAAAGGACATAAAGTACATAGACAATGTAGCCAGAGGTCGTATTTGCCAGTTCTCCAAACTACTCAAAATTTCCACTACTAGTTCTCCAGAACCTGTCAGAACCTGCTGGATTTCACCCCTGGATTTAATGATGGACTAACAAAGCTTAACATTGGTGATAGGTTCTTAATGTTTACGATTTAAAAAATACAGGTATTATGATTTATTATTGATGTTGCTTTATTTACTTGTTGGGAACCATCATGATTTTGATATTTGAGAATTTATATAAATGTTTTACATACATACATAATACATACATACATGCTATCAGGTACTAAGAATTAGGATCACGGATAAGTTCTAGTTCGGAAGGTGCTAATGGATAAGAGTTAAGATAAGAATTCAAAAAGGGATGGACTTGGAGTGTTTGTGGACATGTAATGATTCTAGACTAAATCCTCTCTTGACTCCACCCCCAGTTTCTGCCTATTCTTCTCCTACGCATACGTATTTAATGGTAGGGAATATGATTGCAGTCAAGTTAAGGCAGCAGCTGGAACTTAGATAATGGTGGACAAAGTTCAGGGAAGTCTATGTTAAGTCTTCAATTTAGCTGACAGTCATTCACTTTGTAATAAAGTTGATCAAGTCAATCAAGAAGATTTTGATTACTCATTCTCTGATTGTATCTAGTCCCTATCATCATCATCATCATCATCATCATCATCATCATCATCATCATCTTTTAACGACCCCATAATCCCTTGCGAGGTGGAATCTGGGCAACTGAATGGAGTTAGCAGAGTGTCTTAATGGCTGGATGACCTTCCTATCGCCAATGCAGAGTATCCAGTTCCTATACTGTAAATGAATTTAATGTAGATAAAGGTTGAAATTTATTGGCTAGGCAGCCTCAGCTATACAAACTTTTCCCGTTTTGATGTTGATGTGAACTGTGGGACAACAAAGCACGCTTGTGTAACTGTTACCCTTTTTAAAATAATGCAAAGCCATTAAAACTGAATGTGTAACTCTAATAAACAGTGTGAACTAAACATAATTACATTGTCCTTTGAATTCAATCCTATCTGATGCTAACAGCAGGAGATTTCATCAAATTATTATGATCACTCATTTGATAAAATGATAACATTACTTAAACAAACAGATGATGCTAAGAGCATTTCAAATTTCTTATTTGTGCATAGACTTATAAAAAATAATCAGTTCAATCTTCAGGACACTCCGATAAAACAAAATACAGTGTTGCCAACAACCATTTGGGACAGAAAGTGTTTTTTTTTTTTTAATTTCCCTTTGAAAAAAAATAAAAGAAAAATAAAAGCAGAGCCTGCAATTCTAGCAAATTCTGGAAGATTTATAGCTAGATAAATAGGTAAATAATTGCCTTGTATTACATTGTAGCGATCAGTCAGTCATAATCGTAAAATTTGCTTCCTAATATTACATTTCATGGATTAAGGCCATACATCATATTTATTTACCAGTACTGCATTATTAGATTTTTTTCAAACCCATGATCTCTGCCCCCATGGTTTGCAATTGGAATAATCAGTTGAAAATAAATAAAAAGCTATGGCAAATCTAGTTAGCATACTAAAAAGCAGAGACATCACCCTGCCAGCAAAAGTGTGTATAGTCAAGGCTCTGGTTTTCCTAGTTGCAATGTCTGGTTGTGAAAGTTGGACCATAAGGAAGGCTGAGTGCCAAAGAATGGAGGCCTTTGAACTCTGGTGCTGGAGAAGACTCCTGCGAGTCCCTTGGGCTGCAAGGCGATCCAACCAGTCAATCCTAGAGGAGATCAAGCCTGACTGCTCTTGAGAAGGTCAGATCCTGAAGATGAAACTCAAATCCTTTGGCCACCTAATGAGAAGGAAGTACTCACTGGAGAAGAGCCTCATGTTGGGAAAGATGGAGGACAAAAGAAGGGGATGGAAGAGAACGAGGTGGCTGGATGGAGTCACTGAAGCAGTCAGTGTGAGTTTAAATGGCCTCCAGAGGATGGTAGAGGACAGGAAGGCCTCGAGGAATGTTGTCCATGGGGTCGCGATGGGTCAGACACGACTTTACAACTAACAACAACAAATGTATTTTAGTAATTTACCATATTATATATGCTGGTTTTCCTAACAAACCAGCTGTTTGTGTGAGTATGTGTGAGCCATAACACCAGCAGCAACACCTTATGCACAATTTCATAGTCACTCTCAGGGGAGTGAATATGCTGCTAAATACCACTGCAAACGCAGCAAATTTGTGAATTGTACACAGAGATATAAACACAATTTTGAGGGGGAGGGTGAAAGGCCCTGTCAATGATATTTAGGAAAGGGGGAAAAGTTGTGACTTATTGCAAGAGATGACAAATAGTTCTCAACTTGCAACAATTCATTTAGTGATTGTTTCCTAGTATGATTTGTTTGCTTATTGTACCATATGATTCTTGATGAATGTATCTTGTCTTTTTATGTACTCTGAGAGCGTATGCACCAAAGACAAATTCCTTGTGTGTCCAATCACACTTGGCCAATAAAGAATTCTATTCTATTCTATTCTATTCTATTCTATTCTATTCTATTCTATTCTATTCTATTCTATTCTATTCTATTCTATTCTACTCTACTCTACTCTACTCTACTCTACTCTACTCTACTCTACTCTACTCTACTCTACTCTACTCTATTCTATTCTATTCTATTCTATTCTATTCTATTCTATTCTATTCCTTCATTCCATTATTCTGTTCTGTTCTGTTCTGTTTTGCTCTGTTCTGTTCTAATAGCAAATCCTTCCTAAAAGTTATTGCATTACATTCTTGATTAAATTATCTTTCCATTGATATATAATTTTATGGTACTACTCCCCCCCCAAAAAAGTGGTGTTATTAGCTACTTTTAGAAAATACACTTTTCCCAAAAGGTTTCTACAATTTTGTCCACTACTGTATCATATCCATGTTAGTTAGCGGTCATGAGGAGGTTGACTTTGGGAATGGATCTCCAATGAAGTAAAAGTGATGCATTCTTATTTCCTTCCTTTTAATTCTCTGTGTTAAGGATATTGTTGTTTTGTTAGCAACCAGCAGAGTATAGTGCACAGAGAAACGTTGCTGAGAGCAATGAAATAAGAGATACGTGCAAACTGGTTTATCAAAAGTTTTCTTTATAGTGCAAAATAAACAATCTCGTAGTCTTTTAAATAGTCCAAGTCTTTGCCAAAAATCACAAAAAGCTTCTTACAACACAGACAGTAGTTGGTAGAATAACAAGCCCACTCTGGTTCACAAACCCCGATGGTAGCAGATCCACCCACAAACACGATGATAGCACAATGGTAGTTTACCATCAACTGAATACATTACAGTACCTGTCTTAAATACGTTTACAACTAATTACAGCATGACTCAGCATTACAGCATGATGCAGCATTAAAACTTAAAGTCACAGAACACATATATTGCCTGAACAATCCGTTAGACTCAAACCATATCCTAACACTCTGCAGGCACTTAGAAGTCAAATGAGACAACTTTCTGACACCTCCTTATCAAAAGATCTCCTGACTTTTTTTAATGATTTAAGCCTTAAAACCCCATCAATCCAGATCGAGGGACTTGAAAAGCCAAGTTTTTAATTCATGGCGGAAGGTGCGAAGGTCAGGCTCCAGTCAGAGCTCCAAGGGAAGTTGATTATCTTGAAACTCCCCTCAAAAAGTGGTGTTATTAGCCATCAAACCTCAAAAATACACTTTTCCCAAAAGGTTTCCACAATTTTGGCCACTATTGTATCTTGACATGATGGCTATTATTGATCAGACAAATGTTTCCTCTGATCTTAAAAATTAGCAGCTGGATTCAGCTGGGAGATTGGAGATTGAATGTCTGTGTGTCTCTCTTTATGTATGTGTTGGTGTGGGTTTTTTTTTTAAAAAAAATGTAGGTTGCCAAGGAACAGAAGTTCTGGTTCTGTTGCTACGTGGAAGAAAGTCTCTTTTGTCTGAGGCACAATTGTTTTGTGATGACATTTGAAATCTTATACTTTTAACACTGAATAAAAGAATGACAGAAGAGTCTCAAAAGGGACCCTCAAAGTGAAGGAAGAATATGAAGAAAACAAGGAGACAGAACAACCATCGGAGGCATTTTTTTTAAAAAAAAAAATGCAAATAGGTTTTGAAATTAATGTGGTTTTTTTCCCCTTTCAAATTTTACGATGCGGTTTGCCTATCGAGAAAGGTGCTAAAGTGTCACACAATGAGGAAAAGTGCCAAGAAATACTGCAGCTGAAGAAAGAAAACTTTTCGTGCAAACATGATTTTTTTTTTTAAATTAGGAGAATTGCTTGTAAAGATACTACCAATAAATTGGTACAGAACAATCCAAAACAGGTTAAAATCAGATTCAGGAATGTGGCTGTAAGAAATTAAATGAAAGGAACTCAAATCTGAAGAAAAGATCAGCTGCAAAAGCTGATATGACAGAGTCACTCTTTCATCGATTCTGAGCAAAGTCTGATATTAATACTGAATCCAATCATAACTAAGCAGTTATGTTCCCTTCGTTGTAAGAAACTTTAGGCCAGTGTTATGTCATTGGTTCAGTTTTAAAATAAATCTTCTGAAACAACAACAACAACAACAACAACAACAACAACAAAAGGGAATTCATCCTTTTCTGAGAAAGGATGAGAGTAGCCAAGGAAGGATAAACGAGAAAATTTATGGCACACAATGGTACAGTTGTAGACTTAAATTTTAAGGGTAAATCCCATGTTTAGTTTCAGTTCAGTGGAATAATAATGCATTTATGAATAATATGGCTGGCATATTCAGAAGTATAGTTCTTTTCTTTAGATGAAGTACATCTTATGTTTGCTGTATCTGTGGCCCATATGTTTTTTGAAAAGCTATTTCTTACTTTACATAGTAAACTGTTTTAAAATTCACACATACACACACCAAAATCAAATCACCCTTCTAAATGTATTTAGCCAGTTTGGCCTAGTGGTTAAGATGCCAGGCTAGGAACCAGGAACCTGGAAGTTCACTGACTGGGTGATCTTGAGCCAGTCACTCTCTCTTAGCCCAACCCAACTCACAGGAGTATGCCAAAAAAGAAAATGTTTGTAGCTCAGGGTTGAAATCATTAGCACTGCTGATATTACCTATAGTAGTTTGGGTAATGAAACATCTGTAAGAAAACAACCAAGCTCAGAGAGGAGATATAGATAGATAGATAGATAGATAGATAGATAGATAGATAGATAGATAGATAGATAGATAGATAGATAGATGATAGATAGATTAGAGAAAGAGAGAGAGAGCTGATAGATTGGAGAAAGAGAGAGAGAGAGAGAGATGATAGATTGGAGATAGAGAGAAATGAGAGAGAGAGATGATAGATAGATAGATAGATAGATAGATAGATAGATAGATAGATAGATAGATAGATTGATTAGAGAAAGAGAGAGAGATGATAGATTGGAGATAGAGAGAGATGAGAGAGAGATGATAGATAGACAGACAGACAGACAGATAGATGATAGATAGATTAGAGAAAGAGAGAGAGATGATAGATTGGAGATAGAGAGAGATGAGAGAGAGATGATAGATAGATAGATAGATAGATAGATAGATAGATAGATAGATAGATAGATAGATAGATAGATTAGAGAAAGAGAGAGAGAGATGATAGATTGGAGATAGAGAGAGATGATAGAGAGATGATAGATAGATAGATAGATAGATAGATAGATAGATAGATAGAT
Source organism: Masticophis lateralis (assembly GCA_030761175.1). Taxonomy (NCBI): domain Eukaryota; kingdom Metazoa; phylum Chordata; class Lepidosauria; order Squamata; family Colubridae; genus Masticophis; species Masticophis lateralis. Next base: position 124,942,278 of record JAUDYJ010000004.1, read on the forward strand.
AGATAGATAGATAGATGATAGATAGATAGATAGATTAGAGAAAGAGAGAGAGAGATGATAGATTGGAGATAGAGAGAGATGATAGAGAGATGATAGATAGATAGATAGATAGATAGATAGATAGATAGATAGATAGATAGATAGATTTTTACCACTGCCTTACCTCTCTCCTACACTATGATCACTTCATTACGCCGTATTACAGAAGCCAATCTCTAACTCTAATGCTTTTCAGTAATGTAATGTTATACTGTATAGATTTGAACTAAGAACTTGAATCAGTGAGACCCCATTCAACTGACGTCCCCATTCAGCTAGGGAAATCATTGGATGAGTTTGATCCAATAAATCCCTCCCTCTTCCTAGACCACTTCATTTTTTAAATTTTATTTTACTTTTGTACGGATTTAAAAAAAGAGAGAGAAAATTTTCCTCACTCTACTCCATCTAACGCTGCTTTGAGTTTCCAATAAAAGTGATGGATCTAAAGGCAAAAGAGAGAGAGAGAAATCTAACTATTCTACAGAGTTTCTTTTGCGCAAGTAAAGATATTTTATGTGCCACTTTTCTACCTAGAGAAAGCTCCTTTTCAAGGCCTGGGTAACCTGCCTATCTTCTCTTATGGCAAGGTTCTTTCTAAGAAGTGCTCGCAGTTTAATGCAGAGTGGCTATAAGCAGATGTTTCACGGAGAAAATTCTTAGATTTCATTCAGTGCCTCTCTGCGCGTGTTGTCCTTCACATTTTGCAGATTTATACATTAGCCTTTAGTACTTGAAGTTTCATGCAATCAGCCATGTAATTAAGCTTAGCTGGGGCCAGATACCTAAACTGTTCTCGTGAAATATCTTTTAGTAGCTATTAACCTCATTAGAGTTTTGCCAGCTGGAAACTCCCTAGCTATTCTGGGAAGAAGCTGTGCCCTACAATCTCCATTCCTTCTTCGCACAATTGGTGCCCAAGAATCCTGCATTGTAAAGATTTGAGAGTAGAATTTTCCAAAGGAACGTGAGTTCTGTGGGTATTTTATCTCTTTGCTCATGGAAATGAGCCTCTAATGAGCTCTATCAAGGCCACCCATGGTAGATATCAATACACGTAGCAGGAAAGGTATGGGGACTTTATTTTGTGCCACCTAAAATATTCCAGCAAAGAGGAGGAGATAAAGGAGATATGGAGAAAATCAAGAGGGCAAATTTAATCAATCCAATTGCCTATCACTACCTGGTTAGTTAAGCCAAAGTTAGAAATGGGAAAATAGGGTTCTAGAGTAGAGGTGTGATACTTGATTTCATTGAGGGCTTCATCAGGATTGTGTTTGACCTTGGAGGTCCAGGTGGGGGTGGCTGGGGGTGGATGTGGCCATGGAAGGCATTTGACACAGGCTCAAGATATGGTATTTTCCCCCCTTCTTTCTTTCTACAGTTCTTTACTATAACCATTTTCCTAATTTAACAGATTAACAGAGTTGGAAGGGGCTTTATAGGTCATCCGATCCAACCCCCCACTCACGCAGGAGACCCTACGCCATTTCTGACAAATGGCAGTCCAATCATTTCATGAAAGCTTCCAGTGATGGAGCTCCCACAACTTCTGAAGGCAACTTCTGTTCCATGGGTTGATTGTTCTCACTGTCAGAAAGTTCCTCCTCATTTCTAGGTTGAATCTCTCCTTGGTCAGTTTCTATCCATTATTCCTTGTCTGGCCTTCGGGTGCTTTGGAAAATAGCTTGACCCCCTTCCTCTCTGTGGCAGCCCCTCAAATATTGGAAGATGCTATCCTGTCTCCTCTGGTCCTTCTCTTCACTAGACTAGCCATGCCAGTTCCTGTAACCATTCTTCATATGTTTTAGTCTCCAGGCCCCTAATCATCCTTGTTGCTCTCCTCTGCACTTTTTCTAGAATCTCTTCTGCCAGCTATTACAGGCAAACATTTATTACTTATTCTTCATACTCCACTAAACTTTTTATTTCTAAATTGAAACCCCATTTTTTAATAGTAAATTGCATTTCCAGGCAGAAAAGCTACTCTATTTTTATTACAATAGTATATTGTATTATTCAACTAATAATAAAAATACAATAGCATAAATAATATGATAATACAAAATCTAATAGCAGAGGTAAATTTCTAGGGTAGCAAATAGAATTGGCTGTCAATTATAGATGGTTGATTGTAGACTAAATGGACCTATAGTATGTAAAATCTGGCATATTAACTGTAGTATTAACATAGGATGTTGTCTGTTTTCTCTCCAGATCAGGCACTTGCCTGAAGCCACATAGCTGTAATCCAGTCCAATGCAGTCCTCCTGCACCACTCTGCTGGCCAAAAATGGGTTGTGTGGAGGCCCTGCATGGGTCCTGTTTTTGGCCAGCAGAGCAGCAGTGAAATGCTCCTGTTTCGGACTGGATCACCTGTTCCGGTAGTGATGGCAGCAGGTGGTTCAGAGAACTGGTAGAAAACATCCCTGCCCACCCCCCCATGCCCAGCTGAGCCATGCAATTATCAGAGGCTTTTTAAAAATTATTTTTAAAAGCATTTTTTCTACAACCTCTTCAAAATGCTTTTAAAAGTTAAAAAAAAGCCTCTGATGATTGCACAGCTCAGCTGGGATCATCAGAGGCTTTTAAAAGCATTTTTTTCTACAACTTCTTTGGCCGAAGAGGTTGTAGAAAAAATGCTTTTAAAAGCTTCTGATGATCCCAGCTGAGTTGCCTGATCGTCAGAGGCTTTTAAGAGCATTTCTTTTACAACCTCTTCAGCTGAAGAGGTTGAAGAAAAAATGTTTTTAAAAGAAAAAAAAAGCCTCTGCTGATCAGGCAACTTAGCTGGGATTGTCAGAGGCTTTTAAAAGCATTTTTTTACAATCTCTTCAAGAGGTTGTAGAAAAAATTGTTTTAAAAGTAAAAAAAAAAAGTTGGCCACACCCACCCAGTCACATTACCCCACCATCAAGCCACACCCACAGAACTGGTAGTAACATTTTTTTCATTTCACCACTGTGGCAGAGTGCTTCTGGAGGCCAAGGAGGCTGAAAATGGGCCTCATGGGCACTGCACAGGGCCTCCATGTGACCCATTTCTGGCCAGCAGAGACACTGCAGGTTGGTCCTTTGATATTTCCCGGCCAGCCCCACAGGCCACATTTAAGCACCCAGCAGGCTGCATCCAGCCCATGGGCCTTGAGGTACAGAAATAATCTGTCTAAGTAAAATGTTACATTTGTAGCTTGTGTAGAAGATAATCAGGCTGAGCCAGAGGGTGGAATCAAATGCATCATCAGTTTGGAATCTATATGCCTCTGTAAGAGACTAAGTTCAGCTCCCCTTGAAGTCCGTTGGCTCTTAATTCTTGCCACTTTGTCTTGATTGAAAGTTGAAACTTAACCTTACGATGAGGCTAATTACTGGATGCATAAAATCTACACCTAGTTACTGATTACCAGTTCTTAGTCACATACTTCCCCCGCACTTACGATGACAAGAAGGTCTTATTTGGGAGTATAGTAAGATCCTGTTAAATTCCTCTTTACCCATACATGGATACATTTCTGATCTCTTAAGATGCCGATTAAAGTCAAGAAACCCACCACTCTTGACAGCGCTTAAGTTGATGGCTGATCATCAGAACACCACACAAAAGTGGATGGAGGCATGGAGTAGCTCTTCCCCCCAAGGTATCTCTGAGCCTATCAATCCTAATAGTATATCTCCAGGATTTAACCTACCCCGACACATATGGGTGACATATAACAGAATTAGAATGACTCATGGGATGTGTGCTGACTCCTTGTATAAATGGGGAAAGACCCCTTCAGCACAATGTGTTTGCGGGGTCCCTCAACAGACTCTCCAGTATATAGTGAGGGAATGCCCTAACAGAAGGTATCCAGGAGATTCTAGGGACTTCCTCTGAATAACAACGGCAGCTACTGACTGGATCTCCAAACTTGACATTAAACTCTGAAATGTTATTTCTGTTTTCCTTTTCTTACTGCTTTTTTAAAATTCTTTTTATTGTTTTTAACCTGTAAAAATGAAGTGATTTAATACTGTGTGTGACCAGCCATACGCTAAATAAAAAATGTCTTGATTGTTAGCAGATCACATTCTTGTGTTTAGGAAACATGGAATAAACTCACGGTGCTTTTGAACTCTATCCGGGATCCTGGTTTCTCGTGCCTGACAGCCTGCTGGTGATTTTCTTTTTTAAAAAAGAGAATATTTGTGAGTTGAAGTGAAGAGTCCCCAGTCTCTCTGTGCTTGCCTGTTTTCTTGGAGACGTTTCATTCCCTAAACTAGGTAACATCTTCAGTGGTAGTGAAGATGTTACCTGATGATGTTACTTACCAGCGCTGATGATTTTACCTAATTTGGGGAATGAAACTTCTGCAAGAAAACAGGCAAGCTCCAAGACCACCAAGGATCTTTCTTTTTAAAAAAGAGACACAAACTTCCTGTTTATGTTGAGACTCACATTGGCTCGGCACATCGGGGATACTAAAGCAGTCAATGGGAGACCATGATGCTATGCACAAACCTCACAGCGGCCGGGGACTGGTTGGGTGGGGTTTGGACAGGGCAGTGGTGTGTGTGTGTGATGAAGACAGAATAGGCAGTCGAGCACAGTGTGGCCAGATGAGGTACATATGAGCCAGGACCTCACCGCTGAGATGCTGTAGGGAACGACGGCATTATTGGAACACGTGGTGGCTGTATACAAACCCTGGAAGCAATGCTGATTGGCCGATGGGGTGCAGCGGGCTATTTGAGATGTGCTGGGATACGGCAGCTCCCAGCGCCAGCTTCAATGTATTTTCATACACTCGGTGTTGACTACACTCAACCTGGAGAAAAATAAACCAGCTTTATCAACCAGCCCAGAGTTTGTACCGTAATTGAAGCATGGTAAGTTCAAAGAGCCCAGGTTTAGTGAGCATGCCGAGAGTTTGTTCCACAATGATACTAATTTGCACAAGGGTGTAGCACATATTCCTTGTATGTGAGATTAAAGGGGGAAAAAAGATCTCATTGAAATTGAATTCTTCTTCTTCTTTATCCAGCCCGGTGTTTGTAGAAATACAGCCAAATCTTATATAGCTGTGATGGCGAACCTATGGCATGCATGCCCAAAGTGGCACGCAAAGCCATATCGCCTGGCATGCGCAACCTTGCTGTTTGTCTTTTGGGTTCCTGGAGTGCATGCATGCATGATGATCAGCTGTCCTTCAGGCGCACGGCAGTGCCAAAAACTGGTGTTCACGTGTGCACCAGCCAGCTGATTGTTGGGTGCGCATGCACGCCGAACCCAGAAGTTCAGCTTTTTCGGAGCATGATCCCTTAGGGTGCGCATGTTTGCTAGAACCCAGAAATTTGTTTTTTCCAGAACTCGGCCCCGACAAGTGTGTGTGTGCTTCAGCATGATCTTTTTGTGTTCTTGGTGCTGAAAAGGTTTGCCATCACTGTTATATAGGATAACTGAACCATTTCTCTCCCCCCCCCCCTATCTTAATTACTTTCCCTGCAGAGAAATTTAGAGATAGATCAATAATCTCTGTTCCTGGGTTTGTCCCACTTCATTTCCACCCTCAATCCAGATATCCTTCAACTTCTGTGAATTTTCAGAATTTTCCACATTGCACCTAAAGGTCAATATTTAGCATTTTAGTGATTTTGCAGATTGCAAAGAATAAATATAGTTCACGTCACATAATAACCAAGTACGAGTCTGTTGGGAATCACAAAAAATAAACTTCCCTAGCTCTAATAGGTTTTCATGAATTCTAGAACCTTTCCTTGAAGTAAGCAAGCAAGCATATTTTTTAATGACCATAAGCAGTCTCCTTCATTAGCTACAAGCAACCTTTCAGTTATATATTCAGATGGATCCTTAGAGAATGCTAATGAGTCTACCCTGGCCATCATTAATATGGAAGGTTATATTGACCTACCTCTGTACTGGTTACCGGGATAATATATAAGCATTAGGGATCATGGGACTGTGTCCAGAAATCAAATAGCTTATCTCCTTTTCTAGTCTTATAAGGAATGTTTCAGGGTTCCGATGGATGCCCTAATTAAATCATGAGCCTTGTGCCAAGCTTCAAAAAAAATCCAGTTATTTATTAGGAGCTTCATGTCAGCATGTTCCAAGTGAAGCCAACTCTGACCCCACCTAATTTATGGCCCAATCTTGACCCTACTTCCCCCCTTCCCCCTGAGTGTGTCATCAGTCACATTCGCCAACAGAACAATTTCATGGGTTGTAGAGATCACTCCCCTCCGGCTGCTGTGGATAACCCTGGTAGACAGCCTTGAGAGAGATATGTCTAGAATGTGCTTTTGTTTTTGGCTGGTTTCCCATCCCCCTTGCCTATGGCAACTCGAGATCAGGCCAGGGACGCTTTGTGAGATGACAGAATGATCTATTCAGCGGACTGTATTAGACTAGAGTTTAAATTAGCATGGAGGTAGATATGGGTTATTTCCACATCTATCATCTCCATCAATTTTACACTGATTTTGCATGTGTCAGAAGCACTGAGGCATTTCCGGGTTGAAAGGATTAGCCAGTGACATCACTGCTGTCCTGTGGATGCCCAGTTGGGAGTTTCCTTTCATGTTTTCTGGCAAGCACTGGAGAGAAAGACAGGAGCTCAACCCCACCCAATGGCAGCTCTCGGGTTTTGAACATAGGCTTATTAACCTCCTGCTCAGTGTCCCGACCACTCAAAAGGAATGTTATTGTCAGGTTACGGAAGGTTGGAATGAAAAAGCACTAAACACAGTTCTGGTTTGTAGAGTTTTATCTCCTGCTCTGGCACGAAGTGTCCAACAAGGAATGCTCAGCAAAACAATGAAATCTAGTCAGGGCTAACTGCCCAGTGCTCCCTATCACTTTTTGAATGCTTCCCGCCTCCCCACCCTATCATGCACCCAATCCTGCCCCCATGTGACCCCAGAACCATCCTGTGTGCAGGCAGCCAGTGCCAACTGGCCTCGCCACTGTGGCTGCTTCTCAGCTGTTTGCCACCATTGCCGCCATTGCCACATCTCAGCTGTTGATGCCACGACTGCCTCTCAGCTGTTGCTGCATCTCAGCTGTTGATGCTGCTGCGGCTTCCTCGTTCTAGCCAGAGTGATCCCCTCCTGGTGGCTTCACCACCAATGCTGCTGCTCAGCTGTTGCTGCTGCTCAGCTGTTGCTGCTGCTCAGCTGTTGCCGCTGCCACAGCTCCATCCTTCCATTCAGAACCCAAGCAGGTGGCGGAAGGTCAATCCCGGATGGCAGGCAGTGGTTGCATTGGCCCGTTGCAGCCTCCCCCACCAGAATGGCAGCCCCGGACCAAAAGGCACACCAAAGCTGACAGTTATTTTGACTACATATCATCCATATTCTATGCAATCCCCGCTCTCATTTTCCCACAGTTGAAAATGTGGCAGGCCTGAAGGCCTAAATGTAAAAGATAGTTTCGAGGTCTGACAGGTCACGCCCTCCCCCCCTTCAGCAGAAAAGCATGTCCTGGAACGAGAGTAATACAGTGAGTTAAAATCATACACCTTACCACCTCTCTGAGGTGTTTCCACGTCTGACAATTTTACTGGCTACAGAAGGACATGAGGTATTGGGTGTGGGTGTCGAAGGGGAAAGTTAGCCTTGCGAGTGAATTTCAGACTCTGTCTGACTTCTCTGCAGTCACTCTCTCTCCGTAAAAAGTTCCTTTTGAAGTGCAAACCACTTCAAGACTTTTACTTTTAGGTGAAGGTAGCTGAAGCAGATACCTGACACAACCATTGTGAACTAAGGAGAAATCCAAGCAGGAACAGTTTATTTAAAAAAAAAAAATTGAGTATGAACTCTGTGTTGGATTCAGATGGAATCAGGTTAAAGTTAGATGAGTTCTCAGGTTGGGTTTAAGCAAGATTGAACCAGATGCTTCCATCTAATGAGAAATGCTGAACTTACAGTAAGCTAACTGAAATCAATGGGCTTAAGTCTGTATCCAATCCTACATCTGAAGTTAAAAACAGAAGAAGCAAAACCTTCCACTGAGTCATCTGTAAAACAAGTAATGATCATGGATTTCTGTACTGTCCCACCACCCTTCTTTCTTCCTCCGAGCCGGCATGCTAAGATATCGATGAACAATTACAATGCACAAAATACATCCCAACTCAACCAATGTATAGACAGACTAAAAGAAGAAGAAGAAGAAGAAGCTCCAACAAAGCTCAAAATCGCAAAAAAAAGAAAATGTTTCTTTTTATTTGTTTAACATTGCAAGTTCATTTGCTTCCCATGATTTTTCTTGTAGCCACACCAAAGAAAGGTACTTAATGAAGCGGGGAATGATAGCACATCTGCAGGTTTTCATTGAATGAAGCCTTTAAATGAATTAGAAAGATGAGGCTTGATGCTTGCTGTGAATCTCTGCTGGAAAAAGAAATCTTTAAAACTTCTCAGACTCACAAAAACTTTGGCAAAACTGTTCAGTGATGGAGGAAGAATTCTTTGGAGCCTAAGGGCTGATTTGCACAAGGCAACCTTTCCTTGTTACCAAGGATTACCTAAAGTTGGGGATTCATATCCATATCTCACAGAGGGTTGCAATATCAAAAGAGATAGGTAGGTAGGTAGGTAGGTGGTAGAGAGATAGAGAGATAGAATGACAGTGAGATTGTGAGAGATGATAGACAGACAGACAGACTGACAGACAGACAGACAGACATAGAGTGAGATAGAGAGATAAAATGACAGGGAGACAAAGAAGCATAGAGTCCCAGAGACCTAGAGACCTAGAGAGAGATATAATAGAGAGCTAGAGAAATAGGGAGGGAGGGAGGGAGGGAGGGAGGGAGGGAGAGAGAGAGAGAGAGAGAGAGAGAGAGAGAGAGAATGACAGTGAGATTGTGAGATATACAAGACAGGTGGGTAGGTGGGTGGGTGGATGGAGAGAGAGAGAGAGAGAGAGAGAGAGAGAGAGAGAGAGAGAGAGAATGACAGTGAGATTGTGAGATATACAAGATAGGTAGGTAGGTAGGTAGGTGGGTGGGTGGGTGGGTGAACTGCCAAATTGCTGGCAGCTGGCAGTCAGCAGAAGTAGCCTGCAGTCCTGCATTCTAAGTACTGTTCATCTGTGAGAGAGCTGAGAGAGAGAGAGAGAAAGGGGGGGAGGGATAGATAGATAGATAGATAGATAGATAGATAGATAGATAGATAGATAGATAGATAGATAGATAGATGAGAGAGAGAGAGAGAGAGAGAGAGAGAGAGAGAGAGAGAGAGAGAGATGACATTTACACATAGAAATGTGTATAGGACAAACTCCTCGCTATAGCCATATAGTCATACAGAATGAGACAGAGAGAGAGAGAGAGAGAGAGAGAGAGAGAGAGAGAGAGAGAGAGAGAGAGAGGGAGAGGGAGAGGGAGAGGGAGAGGGAGAGGGAGAGGGAGGGAGAAGGAGAAGGAGAGGGAGAGAATTACCATATAATTTACAAGCATTATATGGACAGCCACAGAATTATAGATCAAACTCTACTGGAAATGTTGAAGTATCAACAATTGCTATTTATTTCAGAAGTGAACCTCACATATCTAAGACTACAGAAAACATTTCACTTATAATTTGAATGTTTATATCATTCTGGGGAAGCAAGAAATGAGTTTGAAGTTTGGGTTAATCTAAAGAAAAAAAAGTTATAGATTAGATATGTTTTAAATTAAATTAGTGTTCATTTAAATATTTTATTTGCTTTTCATTACAGCCTAATGGGGAAAAATATCTGGAAAATTATCCTTTATCTATGAAATAGTTTGAAATATAAGCAAAAAGAAATAACTGATAGGCTGATTACAATTCTGATGGGGGCTAAGATAAGTTATAATGAGGTTTTTGAATAGAAAGAAACTTATGCCCACTAACTCTAAGATGTGTTGCTACAATTAGTGAGACCTGATTCTTTCAGAAATGGCATATCTAGCTTTCTTCCAGAAGAGAAAGGAAGGAAGGGAGGGAGGGAGGGAGGGAGGGAGGGAGGGAGAGAGAGAGAGAAGGGGAGGGAGGGAGGGAGGAAATATATATTGGTATCACTATTCCTTGAATCTTGCTACAGTGAAGGTAAAACCTGCAGAAAATTGTTTTTGGAAATCTTTGCAGAATATATGTTTCATTGCATATAGAGCCTCTATTCTATATATTTTCCTATTGGTACATAAAGTTCAGAGAAATTAGGGGAAAGGAACATTTATCAGTACTTTCTCTCCTTAAATCGGTATCTTCGAGACCGACTTCTGCTACCAGTAGCCTCCTACTGGCCAGCCCGCTCCCACAGAGAGGGTGCCATCGGCCAAGTTATGTCGGCTGGTGACACCCAGGGGGAGGGCCTTCTCTGTGGGAGCCCCTGCCCTTTGGAATGAATTGCCCCCAGAAATGCGTAAGATCTCCGACCTCCGTGTATTTCGCTGTGCCCTCAAAACCTTGTTGTTCCGCCAGGTTGGGCTATCAATGTAATGATTTTAACTGGACATTTTAAACTTAGGGTTTTAAAATTTGGGGTTTCATATTTTTATATTTGAGATAAAATTGTGTAATAATTTTAATTATTTTTAATTAATTTAATTAATTAATTTTTAATTAATTTAATTAATTAATTTTTAATTAATTTAATTGTCTTTGTGCTTTTAATAGGCTGTACACTGTCCTGAGTCCTTTGGGAGAAGGTTGGTATAGAAATAAAATTATTATTATTATTATTATTATTATTATTATTATTATTATTATTATTATTATTATTATTATTATTATTATTTAATCTGTAGTGAGATTCACAGTCTTTGAGGCTGGATAATAGCTCAGCAGCTCGAGTCCTAACCAAGGACCTTGGAACTGTTAAGGTATCGTCGGAGGATGTAAGCTGTTCCGAGTAAGGTGGTTTTTTTTTTTATTGTTGTTGTTGTTGTTGTTGTTGTTGTTGTTGTTATTGTTATTATTATTATTATTATTATTATTATTATTATTATTATTATTATCGACTAGAGCTAACCAGGTAGAAATTCTCATGAACTTGACAAGTTTGATGTAATACCTGTTTGTTTGTTTGCTTTTTCTTATAGAAAATCTCTGTGGAAATCACAAACTTTAGAAATTGTTTCTGATTTTGCATATATTCATGTATTCATTTCTTTGCTTATTTATTTACTACATTCTTATGTCACTGTATTTTCCAAGAACCCTGCTCCTGCTATTAAGGGTTTCCCTTCTCATCCCCCCTTTCCCCCCCCCCCCCTTATGAATGCCTCTGGACATTCCTGAAGCGATGGTGCAATTTGGAGCGCTAAAATTCAATTATTTCATGAATCTCAGGAAGACAAAAAAACAAACAAACCAAAAAAAAACAAAAAACCCAGAAGCTCGTGGAGCAAGTTGATTCTTGATGCCAATTAGGCTTCAGGAATCCTTTTCTGTCTACTGCAGCTCAGCTCCTCACTGTGCCATCCAGGCTCCCTTCACTTGGAGCCAACCCAATCTTTTAAGGAGTCCAAATGCAGACATGCTTTGTGGACTGGAACTAATGTGATTAATCAAAGCTTGAAGGAAAGAGAATGTCCTAAACAATAGCTAAAGCTGTTGTGCCAATGTCGGTTGTCAACGATTAAAATGAAGCAAAGGGAGGGAAGGGGGAAGCAGATCAATAGCTTCTTAAAAACATTGTTTGGGATTCCATCTGGAAGCCTCGCCCGATTGAAAGTTCTGGATGAGTTTTGAAGGAACCTGAACTGGTGGGAAAAATCACTAGCCTCTTATTCTAAACCAGTAAATCTCAGTAATAAGATTAAAACCAGTAAATCTCACTACTAAATAATAAGATTAAGATTAATACCACTCATTGGACTCCGCAAAGATCTGGATTCTAAGGACAAAATAGGATTTGGTGCCCATGTAAGCATTCCGGCTGAGGACTTTGTGGTGATCTTTTCCAAACAAATGCATCTTTTCTTAATTTGGATGGTTATCCTCCATGCCTTGATCTGCATGGTCTCGCTTCTTCCAACTGTGTCCGAACAAACTGGAGGCACTTCGTGCAGACAATTCTGTACTTGTTTTACTGTTATTGAATAACTTATAATTCATAATTTCCTGGAAAGAAGAGGAGAAAATACATTTTGAAAATACATTTCAGGATGCCTTTGTCTATGGTAAAGAAGTTAATGTGTTTGCAAACCATGGTTGATCTCAAAAATGAAGAAGGTTTTTACACTGGGTGTCACCTGAATAAAAGATCATATGTGTGTCCATGTATCTGGAGGAGAGAGAGGCAGAGAGACATAGAGAGAGAGAGAGAGAGAGAGAGACAGAGAGAGAGAGAGAGAGACAGAGAGAGAGACAGAGAGAGCTAGAGAGGGAGAGAGAGACAGACAGACAGACTGACTGACTGACAGACAGATAAAGGGGTGAAATCCAGCAGGTTGTGACAGGTTCTGGAGAACAGGTAGCGGAAATTTTGACTAGTTCAGAGAACCAGCAAATACCACCTCTGGCTGGCACCAGAACAGGGTGGGAATGGGGATTTTGCAATATCCTTCTCCTGGAGTGGGGTGGGAATGGGGATTTTGCAGTATCCTTCCCCTGCCACACCCACCAAGCCACACCCACTGAACCGGTAGTCCAAAAAATTGGATTTCACCACTAGACAGACAGATAGCAATAGCAATTAGCAATTAGCAATTGCACTTATATAACTCTTCACAGTGCTTTATAGCCCTCTCTAAGCGGTTTACAGAGTCAGCAACTTACCCCCAACAATCTGGGTCCTCATTTTACCCACCTCAGAAGGCTGGAAGGCTGAGTCAATTTTGAGCTTGGTGAGATTTGAACTGCCAAATTGCTGGCAGCCGGCAATCAGCAGAAGTAGCCTGCAGTCCTGCATTCTAAGTACTGTTCATCTGTAGAGAGCTGAGAGAGAGAGAGAGAGAGAGAGAAAGAGAAACAGAAAGAGAGAGAGAGAGAAAGAGAGAGAGAAAGTGGGGGAAGGGAGGGATAGATGATAGATAGATAGATAGATAGATAGATAGATAGATAGATAGATAGATAGATAGATAGATAGAGGTAGAGATGATAGATAGAGTTGCAGATAGAGATAGAGACAGACAGACAGACAGGCAGGCAGGCACAAACTCTTCTGACATTTCTCCAACTTTTTAGTCTAGTCTGAAGTCTTTATGGTCTTCCTAATACTAAGTAGATCAGGTATCTGGGAACCAGATGTCCGCAGAGAAGACATCACTTGTGTTACATTACCCTTAACTCCTTAACTTGAAAAGCATGCAAGGTAGAATGGATTCTATTAAAATATGAGAAATTTGAGAAGAAGACACGGTGGCTTTCAACTGCCATGTAACTGCTGAGAATACAAGGAAGGAGCTGCATTGTTCGGTAGACAATAAGCAGATGTTCAAAGATTCTTAGCCAGATGTTCATATTGTGTGTTTGGGACACTTCGAGTGAGTCTGATCCAAACAGAATTTCAAAAAGCTTAGTTAAGCCATGAGAAATTGAGGGGATGGGGGACGGGCTGAGATGTATTGCTAAGTCAGATCTGTGAAGCTTGATACCAATTCCGTACCCATATAATAATCACCTGATTATTTATTGGGCAATGTGAAGATTTCTCTGTTTCGCATTTGAGTGTTGAATTGGAAGGATTTGACCTGTCCTACATTTTGCCTGACAACCTGACAGCTGCTTAGAAATGCAACACTGATTCTTAATAGCAGAAATCTGTTTTCTCTCTTGGGAATCTGATGGCCTCTCAATTGGGAAATGAATACAGGGATAGCTAGAAGGGAGTGTGCAATCATCTGGAATCTGATTTAGATCCAGCGTGACTCCAACCTGATTTTAAATTTGAAAGCTCATTTGAAAGCTAAGTAGCAGTTGTGCCTTGAAAAGGTGGAACGGTTGAAAACCAAGCAATATCGAAAACAAGGTTTCGTTCTTAACATTTGCTGGCTTGCTTTGCATGGGACTTCCTTCAGAACAAATTCCAACCCACTCTCCAGACGGTTGTCATTCTGACAACGGTCTTGGAAATGGGAGAATGGCTGAAACCAAATTAGCAGGGGAACTGACAGGTGTATCTGTCAAGAGAACGATGCCTGACATTGCCTGAAGTCTTGCACTTCGGTAGGTTTCTGTTAATGGTTTCAACTTTCTCCACACCCTGCTTTTTCTTTCCATAAAGTGTTTAGAAAGAACTTGGAGAAGGTGCTTCTGAATCTCTTCATCCAGTGGTGGGTTTCAATTTTTTTTTACTACTGGTTCTGTGGGTGTGGCTTGGTGGGCATGGCATGGCTTGGTGGGCGTGGTAGGGGAAGGATACTGCAAAATCCCCATTTCCTCCCAATCAGCTGGGACTTGGAAGGCAGAGAATAGGTGGGGGTGGGGCCAGTCAGAGGTGGTATTTACCGGTTTTCCAAACTATTCAAAATTTCCACTACTGGTTCTCCAGAACTGGTCAGAACCTGCTGAAACCCATCTCTGTCTTCATCTTGGGTTTATGGAGGTCAAAGTGCACAGGAAATCAAAATGTCACCCTGGAAACAAGGTTCATTCTCAGAAAAAGTGTCCCAAAGGTGCTTTTTCAAGAGGCAGCTGGATATCAACTCTGAAGCTGACATGGCTAAAGCCATTTTGGACTTCTGTGTTGCCACACTGGAGTTGAGGCATAGGGAGGAGGGAATAGAGTTAGCTGGGGTTTTGTAGCCAACACAAAATACTTTACCTGGAAACCAAGGACATTCTCACACCTGGTCAGAGAGAGGAGAAGTGATGTTACTAGGCAACTGGATGGCACCCTGATTGGACCATATGACTGTTTGGGGAAGGAGAAAAACTTTTACTTTTGGCCTAATCTTTTCCCTTTTTTTTTTTCCTTTTTAAAATATAAATTTTAATCTGTTTTAAATTACTGGGGTGTTTTACATTTGTCTTGGGCCAAATGGTTTAATTTGGTTTTATTCTGCTTTTAAATTTTGTATATATGTGTTTTACTTTGTGGCTGGTCACCGCCCTGAGTCCTTCAGGAGTAGGGTGGTATATAAATCCAATAAACATAAACATAAACTTTTAACTGGGTGAAAACCCTGGAAACCTTCAGAGTTTTCCAGAACTGTGCCCATATGATATATCCAAAAAAACCCCACTATTCTCTGAGGAATCTACCTGCCTCGGAGTTTTGTTTGCTATGGAATTATTACTTGGAACCCTGACCCTGGGCTTTCTTGCTTTTCTGAAGACGCTTTGAGCTGAAGACATTTCTTCAATAAGAAGCAAAACGTCTTCAAAGAAAAATCAAGGAAGTCCAGATGTTTCTTGAAAAAGCACTTTTGGGACAACCATGACCTGAATGACTGAGAATCTCTCAAAAAAGTGATTTTCATCTAGATTTGGAGGGTAAGAGTAGAGTTTTTAGCTGTTATCTGTAACTTGAGCCAAAGAGACTACCTTCTTTCCAATATGATTTTATCATCTTGCATCTTGGACATAAATTGCTTCAACTCCTACCCTCAAAACAAAGCTATAGAACACTGCGCACCAGAATAACTAGATGCAAGAACAGTTTCTTCCCAAACGCCATCACTCTGCTAAACAAATAATTCCCTCAACACTGTCAAACTAGTTACTAAGTCTGCGTTACTATTAATCTTCTCATTGTTCCCATCACCCATCTCCTCCCACTTATCACTGTATGACTGTAATCTTGTTGCTGGTATTCCTTAAGATTTAAATTGACTGTTTCCCTATGACTATCATTAAGTGTTGTACCTTATGATTCTTGTATCTTTTCTTTTATGTACACCGAGAACATATGCAGCAAGACAAATTCCTTGTGTGTCCAATCACACTTGGCCAATAAAGAATTCTATACTATTCTATCATTAGGTATAAAGCAGTTACTTAAAGGACCAGGATTGCTTTTGAAAGCAATGCAAAAATTAAAATTTTTGTAGGTTTCTTCTTCACAGAGCTTTCTCACTGAGTTCATGTAAATATTTCGCTTAGGAAAAGAGGCAAGCAGAGCAGCAGAATTTTCTTTTAAAGTCTCTCTCTCTCTCTCTCTCTCTCTCTCTCTCTCTCTCTCTCTCTCTCTCTCTCTCTCTCTCTCTCTCTCTCTCTCTCTCTCGTTGATAGTATCCACATCTTTAGAGCAAATTCCAAAATCTGGCAGGCAGGCTTCATCAAAAACTGCCTCGGATTCTGTTTGAAAGCCTGTAATGAAATAAAGCAGCTTCCCCAGAGGAACCAACAGATACCCAGTCCCTTTGATTGTTTGATTTCCTTTTTGCATATCTATTCAAGCAATTTAAAATTTTGGCAAAGAGAAGTACAGCACAAAGGGACCCAGGGATGTTGAGCTAGCTTTATTGGGCTGAAAAGCATTCTGAAAAGTGGAAGGTGGGTTTCACATCATAGCTTCAAGAAGTCTAACACAGATGCTAAAGCCTCTTTGTTGTGTCCTCTCCTTTTATATTCGTAGTATTTAACCACAGCAAACATTTTCCTGAGAGGAGAAGAAATAAGGGACTCTGGGCTCAAACCATTGTTCGGTTCTGGTTTATTTAGAATTTAGAATAGAATAGAGCCAGAAGAGGCCTTGGAGGTCTTCTAGTGCAACCCCCTATTCAAGCAGGATACCCTAAACTATTTCAGATAGGTGGTTGTCTGGTCTTTCCTTAAAAACCTCCAGTATTGAAGCCCCTAAAACTTCTGGATGAAAGTTGTTCTACTGGTTAATTGTCTTACCTGTTAGGAAGTTTCTCCTCAATTCAAGGTTGCTTCTCTCCTTGCTTTGTTTCCATCCATTGTTTCTTGCCTTGCCTTCTGGTGCTTTTGAAAATAAGTTGACCCCTCTCTTCTTTGTGGCAGCCCCTCAAATATTGGAAGACTGCTCTCATGTCATCCCTAGTCCTTCTTTTGTCTAAGGTTCCAGACATCACCATGAGTTCCAGCCATCAAGAAAACATTCTGAATATATAAAGTCTCCCCATGAAGTGAATGGGCTATCAAAACTGCTAAACACATTTTATTATGCAGTATTGCCTTTTATATCTATCTATCTATCTATCTATCTATCTATCTATCTATCTATCTATCTATCTATCTATCTATCATCCATCTATGCAAAAACCACTCATGCCATAATCATGAAATCTCCAGAACTGTAAAGCCTACAAACTTGAAATTTTCCATGTATGTTCCTCTTGGCTTCTAAGTGCTCATTAAGAAAGGATTTTTCGAAATGATCATCAGAGCATTAGTATTTCCTATATTAGTATAACACGCTCTGATGCTAATTAGTGAGATGTTCTGCTCTCCCTCCCAACTTGAAAATAACTCTGGAGAGAACGGGATAGCATAGGACAGGCTTTTGTGGGGCAAGCCTCATGGAGAGAAGGGGCTAGAAAGCCTGAGGGAGAGAAGGGGATAGGATAGGAGACATTTCTATGGGGCAGGGCTGAGGGGGAGAAAGGGATAGGATAGGGGAGAATTCAAGCTGTGTCGATTTATCAAGCCCAATCACATAGTTTTATAGCGAAGCACAGGGATCCAGCTAGTACCATATTTTTGGAGTATAAGACACACCTGAGTATAAAAGATGCTCTTTTGGGGAGAAAAATAAGAAAAAAAGTGATTGGCAGGTGGATTGGCCTCCCAGAATACCCCCAATCAGCTGTCCCCAGAGGTTAATTTTAGCAACAGGTTCCTTGGTTGTGAGCTCTGTGCCTTGCTTTTTTTTTCTGCCTCTGAAACTTCTGAAACTCCATTTCAGAAAAAACTTTTTTCTCTGCCTCTGAAACAGAGCTTCAGAAAAAAAGCCTCTGAAGCTCTGTTTGGGGGCTTCTTTTCTGAAGCTGAGTTTGGGAGTTTCTTTTCTGAAGTTTCATTTCTGATGCTTTTTTCAGCCTCTGAAACCTCCGGCTACATTCGGAGTATAAGACTCTCATGACTTTAACAATAGCAATAGCACTTAGACTTACATACCGCTTTCCAATGCTTTATAGCCCTCTCTAAGCAGTTTACAGAGTCAGCCTCTTGCTCCCAACAATTTGGTCCTCTTTTTACCCACCTCGGAAGGATGGATGGCTGAGTCAATGTGGAGCCTGGTGAGATTTGAATTGCCAAATTGCAGGCACCTGGCAATCACACAGACGTAGCCTATAGTACTGCATTCTAACTGTGGCTCAGTGGCTTTATCTGCTTAAAAATAGCAAAATCCCTATTCCATTGTATGCAAAATTCACAGTCAACCAATAGATACAACTAAACTTTAGATTTTTTTAAAAAAAAGTTTTTGTACTTTTTTATTACTAGGTTTTATTTTGTATTGGTCTTCGACCCCAGTAAAGGAATTTACCTTGGTTACTTACAAAGTCACCAAGAGCTGACTCAAAAGAGTTTTTATTTTGACGAGATTCAAAAGAAGGAAGACTTAAGCTTTTGCCCTTTTCCACGATTTTGACAAAATAGACTGTTAATAATAACTGAAGTTGAGTTGGATAAAAAAAAAAAAAAAAAGCTGTGTAGGTGGAAAGGTTGATACTGTTCCAAGATTCAATGGTACTGTTCAAAAAAAAAATATTCCGGTAAATGTATCACAAATTGCATGTTGCAAAACACCTGAAGGCAGAACAAGAAAAAATGGATGGAAACTAATTAAGGAGAGAAGCAATCTAGAACTAAGGAGAAATTCCCTGACAGTTAGAACAATTAATCATTGGAAGAGCTTGCCTTCAGGAGTTGTGGTGCTCCATTAATGGAGGCTTTTAAGAAGAAACTGGACACCCATTTGTCTAAAATGGCATAGGGCCATGATTTTTGGGCCTTCTGGGTTCTCCGGAAATCAGCAAATGGGCCATTTCCAGCCTCTGGAGGGCTTCCGATGGAGTGGGGAAAGCTGTTTTCCCTTCCAACTCTGTCAGTCTGTTATTTTCAAGCCAGTAAGACTAAAAACTGGTTAGTCTCCAATTGTGATATCTCAAGTCCTCAAAATTTATCCTGTCTGCTGCTGTCATTCAACACAACTGCATTTCCATCCATTAATAATTTTGCTCACTAGCCAGCTGTGGTTGCTAAAAGCATTGCATTCTAACAGTTTGACCTTTAGCATTAGTTTGGCCTCCAAGAGAGTAGGTCTCTTTTCAGAATAATACTGGCTATATAGATGCTTGGAGACTTGAAGATTAGATAGATAGATAGATAGATAGATAGATAGATAGATAGATAGATAGATAGATAGATATAGATAGATATAGATATAGATATAGATATAGATATAGATATAGATATAGATATAGATATAGATATAGATATAGATATAGATATAGATATAGATATAGATATAGATATAGATATAGATATATAAATTGTGGTTCCAGAAAAATCTTGGCTACATAGGAAAAACCTGGCTTAAAGGAAAAACATATGTATGTATGTATGTATGTATGTATGTATGTATGTATGTATGTATGTATGTATTGGAGATATATATATATTTATATATATTTATATTTATATTTATATTTATTTATATATATATATATATATATATATATATATATATATATATATATATATATATATATATCCAATATACTTAATACTGAATTTGTTTTCTTCCAAACTTTCATTCTTACTGAATTTTCTATCCTAGCCAACAATCTAAGGCAATCAATATGAATAGAATAGAATAGAATAGAATAGAATAGAATAGAATAGAATAGAATAGAATAGAATAGAATAGAATAGAATAGAATAGAATAACAGAGTTGGAAGGGACCTCGGAGGTCTTCTAGTCCAACCCCCTGCTTAGGCAGGAATCCCTACACCACCCCAGACAAATGGTTATCCAACATCTTCTTAAAAACTTCCAGTGTTGGAGCATTCACAACTTCTAGAGGCAAGTTATTCCACTGATGATTTGTCCTAACTGTCAGGAAATTTCTCCTTAGTTCTAGGTTGCTTCTCTGCTTAATTAGTTTTCATCCATTGTTTCTTGTCCTGCCCTCAGGTGCTTTGGAGAATAGTTTGACTCCCTCTTCTT
This sequence comes from Masticophis lateralis, assembly GCA_030761175.1. Classification (NCBI taxonomy): domain Eukaryota; kingdom Metazoa; phylum Chordata; class Lepidosauria; order Squamata; family Colubridae; genus Masticophis; species Masticophis lateralis. The sequence goes on from JAUDYJ010000004.1 coordinate 124,962,378, forward strand.
TGTGGCAGCCTCTGAGATATTGCAACACTGCTGTCATGTCTCTCTTAGTCCTTCTTTTCATTAAACTAGACATACCCAGTCCCTGCAACCATTCTTCATATGTTTTAGTCTCCAGTCCCCTAATCCTCTTTGTTGCTCTTCTCTGCACTCTTTCTAGATGAGGCACAATTGTTGTAAGAGTACCCAATAATAAAACCGTATCCCTTTAATAAGGGATATGGTTTTTCCTTGATGTAAGCCATACTTGAATGCAGAAATAAGCAAAACAGTGGGCTATGAATTCATTACCACATAAATTTATATTCTGTAAGCCGTCTTGAGTTGCCATAGCTGAATAGGCGGAAGTATAAATCTAACCAATCAATCAATCAATCAATCAATCAAAGGTATTTTTTTACACGGGATGTTTCCTAGAAAAATGAAAAAATAATTTGCCTTTGAGGGGTCCTTGGTGTTTCCTGAGCTTGGATGTTTTCTTGCAGACTTTTGATTACCCAAACTGCCATATTTTTTGGAGTATAAGACACACTGGTGTATAAAATGCAGCTTAGTTTTGGGGAAGGAAAATGGGGGGGGATATGCCTACCAGTTATTCATCTGGCTAGCGTCCTTAGTCTGGTCAGCTTCAGCACATTAGTTTGCTGGGATGCTTTTTATCCCCTGCATAAGGATAAAAAACAGCTTCTAAAGCACAGCTGATCTTTGAAGAGAGAAGCAATGAGAAAAGCAGGCAAAGCACGGAAGATCGCTTCACTCGCTAGAACCTTGTTAGGGCTGAAAAACAGCTTCTGAAGCACAACTGAGAGGGAGCAGCAATGAGAAAAGCAGGCAAAGCATGGAGATAGCTTCACTCGCTAGACGCTAGCGCCTCGTTAGGACTGAAAAAAAAGCTTCTAAAGCACAGCTGATCTTTGGAGAGAGAAGCAATGAGAAAAGCAGGCGAAGCACGGAAGATCACTTCAATCGCCAATGCCTCATTAGGGATGAAAAACAGCTTTGAAAAAGCTACATTCAGAGTATAAAACACACCCAGAATTCAGCCTCTTTTAGGGAGGAAAAAGTGTGTCTTATACTCCCAAAAATATGGTAGGTAATCTGAATTGACTTTTCCTATCTGCGTACTTGATAAGGTCTTTTTTTTGGGGGGGGGGGTCAAGTTAAGACTGGTAAACCAATTCTCCTGCTAATCTTTGATGGACAGTCAACTCATCGTAGACATTATCTGATGTATTTTGACCTTCTCAGACACTGATGCCAAGAGACTTATGACACTCCTGTTGAGATGATAATGCGGCAGATATTATTTCTGGTTTATGAGTTTCAATCTCTAATGGAGCCTTGATCCCAAGGAAGCAAAAAGTGGCAGAGAATAAAACTTGAAAAGGTGAGCCTATTTAGGAAAGCGAAGAAAAAAACGAGCCAGGACAAATGATTTCCCTTTTTGTATCTTACTTATAGAATTCTTTCCTTTTGAGTCACATTTTTAAACCTTCATATCTAAATACATTGGATGCCCAAATTGTTTTCTTTGCCAGAAGTATCTAATGGTATGTGATGCAGAAATATTGCCCAGGTCTGGATTAGGTAAATGTCAATGCTTAGGGAACTTTTTGTTAGATGCCAATGTTTAAACTTTGATATGATTGGTTGCTATTATTACAGCTGTTCAGAGTTGTCTGAACTGTGAGATGGACAGTAAATAACAAAATTAGTATAACAGAAAAACAGAATTGGAAGGGACCTTGGAGGTCTTCTAGTCCAACCCCCTGCTCAGGCAGGAAGCCCTATACCAGGGGTCAACAACCTGCGGCTCTGGAGCCGCATATGGCTCTTTCACCCCTCTGCTGTGGCTCCCTGTCACTCAAAATATGCATCACAACTGCCAATGGGTGGCACCCACTGGCATGGGGTTTATTGAACTTTTCAACCCCTAACCCTAACCCCTGATAGGCCAACCATGGATAAAATCCAAGAAAAGAAATGTTTCAAAACAAAACAGAATGTTTAATTCAACTACATATGCTAGTTTTGTGGCTGCTCAAGAAATAGTCAGTATGGGAAGGGTTTTGTGGCTCCCGGTGTTTTCTGTGGGAAATGGGTCCAAATGGCTCTTTGAGTGTTTAAGGTTGCAGACCCTTGCCCTATAACAGTGATGCTGAACCTTTTTGACATTGCATGCCAAAAGCGTAGGGAGCTGGGGTAGTGAGGAGGTCGCACGCATGCCCACACCCATAATTCTATGCACCTCACACCCATGCATGCGCACGCACCACCCCCTCTCCCACACTACCTTCATTTTTGGCACAGTAGGCCTGTTTTTTGCTCTCACCAGGCTTCAGAGCCTTTCTAGGAGTCTGCGGGGGTGTGTGTGTGCAAATGGCCTTCCCTACTCCTCCAGAGGCCAGAAAAGGCCCATTTGCCAATTTTCTGTGGGACCAGAATTTGGAAAATGGGCCGTTTTTGGCCTCTGGGGGGCCTCCAGGGGCTGGGGAAGGCCATTTTGGTCCTCCCAAGGCTCCTAGAAAGTCTCTGATTGAATTATTGCTTCTATTAACTGGGTTTTATTGCTGGGTCATTTCTGACTAACAAGTTTCTTTAGTCGGCTTCATAAATTTTCAATTGGGTGAAAGTCTGGGCTATTCCCAGGCCATTCCAGCAGTGGAATAGGATTATCTTGAACCCCCCCCCCCAAAAAAAGTGGTGTTATTAGCCATCAAACCTCAAAAATACACTTTTCCTGAAAGGTTTCCACGATTTTGGTCACTGCTGTAGATAACAATATATAAATATGTCAAAGAGAAGTCAAGGAAAACCACACACTTCTTGCTAAAAGCAATAGCCTCATTTCTGACCAGCCCAACAGTGTTACCCAGGTAATCCTGTTAAGATATGTCTGCCACATCCTGACATCTGACAGGAATTTGTCTTATTTTATAGGCATTTTTGTTCAAACATTCTGCAATTTGCCTTGAGTCACAGTGTTGAGCTTTGTAAATATCATGCACTCTATTAGAAAAGTGAGTTTTCTACATGCAGGCATATTGGGAACCCTGAGGGACCTGGGTCTGTACTTATGGGAAGAAAATGCTGGTGGGGGTGGGGAAATAGAATAATTAATAACGATAATCATGGTGAGGATTTCTGTCATGCCTTTCCAGCCTTAAGAACTTTAATTTAATGAATAACATCAATAAAAAGGATAGCCAAGCTTTTTTCCTACATCTAAAAAAAAAAAAAAACTGACAGGAGTCAAGAACTATATTACCTTTGATTAATTTCGCCTCTTTATGAATTTTTGCAGCTAATAGCACTTAGCAATAGCACTTAGTCTTATATACCGCTTCACAGTGCTTTTACAGCCCTCTCTAAGCGCTTTACAGAGTCAGCCTCTTGCCCCCAATAATCTGGGTCCTCATTATACCCACCTCGGAAGGATGGAAGGCTGAAGTCAACCTTGATCCTGCTGAGATTTGAACTGCCAAATTATAGGCAGCCGGCAGTCAGCAGAAGTAGCCTGCAGTACTGCACTCTAACCACTGGGCCACCACGGCTCATGAAATGAAACACCTCTCCATCCTGAAGCACTGTTTTCCTTTCTTCCCTTGAGCTAGCAACTCTTCACACCAAGAAATGAATTGGAACCATAGATCCAGCAGGTCCCTGGTGAAAATGTTGCTGGACACAGGGCTCCTAATTAGACAAAGCCCATGATGAAATAGGTAATCCAACCGGTTAAATTTATCAATGATAAAGGTTAGATTTACCCTTTTAACCTAGCAAACTGTAATAATTCCAGTGGAGTAAAGGTGGCATTTATGTAAAATATATCATCTCTCTCACAAATGTGTGTCTGTCTGTGTTGTGGCCCGCCAGCGGCCTGCACAGATCATGGCTGATCCCGACAATGAGGAGGCTGGTGTGGTGTTGCGCCAGCAGCCGGCGTAGCCGGTGCTCACATCGGACATCGAGGAGGTGGAAGAGGATGTGATGCCAGAGGCAGAGACTCAGCCAGGGCCTTCAGAACCTCCAGAGACTCCTTCCAGTGGAGAGAGCAAAATAGAGGAGCCTCTCCTCAATGCTCGGGCATGCAGGGCTGCCAAAAGGCATGAGTGGCTACTCAGGAGAAAGAGGTCTACTCGAGAGTAGGGCTTGAGGATAATTGGCCACTCCCTTAGCCTATTTAAGTCACATGC
>JAUDYJ010000004.1:124971570-125139070 GCA_030761175.1 Masticophis lateralis
AACTGCCATAAACTTTATTCTTCATTCCTGTGATGTTTTGACTTCCTTTCACCAGCCATCCAAAGGAATATGCCTTTGGCTGCTACGAAACAACCTATAATCTGGGACCAGAAGTTGGCATCGCGTTGAGACACGTGATGTTTTTGGAAGCTCCTGAAACCCCACCAAAAACTCTGGTGCTGGACAGTCCGAATCGGACCCCACAGTCTCAATTTGACTGTGGTAGTGGAGGGCACATCCTGAGGACCACAGGGACATTGTTAAGTCCCTGGTTGAGTCAGCAAAGTCCTCTTTCCAGCAGTGGAGCAGCAGCCATTAGGTTGCAGAGGCTGTGATAACTTCAGGAAGGAAGATCAGAACGACAGTGATCAGAGTGGTGAGAACTTTCACTTTTTAAAATATCATTAAGAGCACCCTTATTGATGTATGAGGTTGTGATGGAGAGTAAATGAAGAAGAGCAGCGAACCTAATTTGGATTATTTATTTTCCAAAAAAGTAGCGATGGTGGGATCTGCAGCGACTACACCATCCTCATTACCATCTGGAGGCCAACACTCCATCCAGACAATGTTGCAGAAAGAGAAAGAAACAACACAACAATTTTACAAACACTCCAAAGAATGGAAAAACAACAACAAAGAATGGAACAGCAACAACAAAGGATGGAGCAACAGTTACTTAAAACAGATGAAAAGGTGGTTAGCAATGATGGGAGAAAGGAGAAAAGTTACCTAAGGATGAAGAAATTATTAAGAAAATGATGGAATGTGCTTAAATGAGGAAATTGACATTTGAAATAAGAGAGCAGGACAATAGACAATATTATTTGATATGGGATTTATTTTACCAATGGATAGAGAATAAGAATTAGAAATAATTATGATATAAATGGATGTTGAAACTTTTGGAAATAAACTAGCATGTTTAGTGATAAATTGAAGAGAAGAGAAGCACAAAAATGCCACCGAGTGATACACTTATAATTGTATGGAATGAAAATGTTTTTATGTTTTATTTTGTTTGTGTCTTTGAAAATAAAAAAAATTGGAAAAAAAAAAAAGAAACATCCTATAATCTAAACATCAGCAGTTCTAGCAGATTTAAGGGATTACCTTAAGGAATTGAGGCCATCTGTGGAGTTTAGATGGAGAGTTAATAGTCTCAACATCTTTTTTATAGTGCAGTGACTAAAACTATATATATATAGTTCGGCGACGTTTCAACGAAATCTCATTTGTCATCTTCAGGCTGGTGTTCTCGGCTTCGTGCTTCCAGGAGCAATGTGAGATCGCAGCTGTCTCTTCCTTTCCAAGACCCGAATAACCAAAGATCTACACACACACACACACACACACACACACACACACACACACACACACACAGTTGCTCCTGAAAGCACGAAGCTGAGAACACCGGCCTGAAGATGACGAATGAGACTTCATCAAAACGTCACCAAAACACATCCAATTCTATGCGGGAGAACACCTGAATAACCAAAGACCTACACACACACACACACACACACACACGTTTTCTGATTATATGTATGTATGTATGTATGTATGTATATAACATATAAAACAGCAGAGGCTCCTCTTGCTGCCTTAACTGAAATCAGCTTTGCATTCCTCTACAGTTTGCCATGTATATAGAAAAAAGGACATTGGCATTTTGTTCTACCTTCATGCACACAGCAGTCCAAAATCAGCAGGCTCCTGCATTTCAGCTGCTGTTGCCATATGCCCACCATGGAAAATGTGGTCTAATGTCAGTTTGCTCCAAGAGAGAGAGGGAGAGAGAGAGACAGCGTGAGAATGCCATCTTGCCTCGAACGTCAGGGAGAACAGCATGTGTTAGCTTTTCCATTTGACATTTCTTTTGATCTGAAGGGACATAATTGATTTATTACCCAAACTGTATTTTAATATTCACATGATGGCACAGGCCTGCCATAGTTCTCCCCTTAGCTGCTCTTAGTAAATGTTCCATTTGCTCAGCTGAATGAGAATTTATGTGGCTGAAACTAGCCAAAAGAGATAATTTTGCACACACACACACATACACAGAGCCAGATCGAAAGATGAGTTATTTCAATCTGGGCATAAGATTCTGATTCCTAATTGTAATGAACTGTCAACATTTTAAATCACAGGGTTATGTCCTAGTTCAATAGCAACTGGAGAGTTCATTGCTGGGATAGGCAGATATTCACTATTGCTGAAAACATGGTTCTCTTCATTATAGAAATATGAAGATAATTGTGTTGAGAAATTAATAGCTAAGTGTTTATGTTATTAAGATATTGTGTCTAGCCTTCCTTCCTTCCTTCCTCCCCTCCCTCCTTCCCATCTCCTTCCTTTCATCCATCCTCCCACCTTCCCTCCCTCCCATCTCCTTCCTTCCTTCCTTCCTTCCTTCCTTCCTTCCTTCCTTCCTTCCTTCCTTCCTTCCTTCCTTCCTCCCTCCCTCCCTCCCTCCCTCCCTTCCTCCCTTCCTTGATTCTTAATGAAACATGATTCTCTTTATAGAAATATGAAGATAATTGTGTTGAGAAATTAATAGCTGTGTTTATGTTATTAAGATATTGTGTTTAGCCTTCCTTCCTTCCTTCCTTCCTTCCTTCCTTCCTTCCTTCCTTCCTTCCTTCCTTCCTTCCATCCTCCCTCCCTCCCTCCCTCCCTCCCTCCCTCCCTCCTTCCTTCCCTTCCAATTATGATGTATAGGAGACAGAAACAAAGCAAGTGAAGTAATAATGGCTAAACGAAGTATCAGGAGGTTCAAAGGACAATCTCAAACATGCCTTTGTAACTGCCTAAGATCTGATTTTGACCACCATCATTCTTCCTTATTTCAGCAAATTGTGGAAGATAAAAAATAAGACTGTCAAAAATAAGACTGAACTATTAATTCCCCATCTCCCAGGAGGGACTTTGACAACAATCATTCAACTGAAGAGCTGTCATAGTTATGTGTTGGTTGATGTGATTGCATGCTTTCAACTTTCATTAAGGGATTCAGTTAGAGCTTAGTGACTCCCTTAGAGGTAAGATTCGTATTTTGCTATGATCAACCTTAGCCAGTAGTATTACTGCACTACATGATGCATGGGGTTGGGGTTACTATTCAGAAGACCACTGCAGCTGAGACAAAATGTGAAATTACTGAATTGATGATTTCTAAACACATGACATGCAGTTAGGTTTGTTCCATCTCCTGCATCTGGTGTCTCAGCTGTGCAGATGTCCCTATACTCCTTATAAGCACTATGTGCTTAGAGCTCAAAGCATTGTTAGAGACCCCACACACTCATTTCACAGCCCGTTTCTGTTGCTCCCTTCTTGGGGGAGGTTTCAACGTATTTCTAGCTGGACTACCAGATTCTGTAACAGCTTTGTTTCCTATGCCATCTGTCTAGTAACCTTGCAAGATTCGTTTTTCTCACCATGGATGTGTGTACATCTGGACTAGACCGTGTTGTTTCTCTGTGTCCTATAATATATGTAGGTATATTAGGAGCCATGGTGGCGCACTGGTTAGAGTGCAGTACTGCAGGTGACTTCCGCTGCCTGCTGGCTGCCTGCAATTTGGGCAGTTTAAATCTCACTAGGCTGAAGGTTGACTCAGCCTTCCCTTCCGAGGTGGGTCAAATGGGGACCCAGATTGTTGGGGGCAAGAGGCCGCCTCTGTAAGCCACTTAGAGAGGGCAGTAAAGCACTGTAAAGTGGTATATAAGTCTAAGTGCTATTGCTATATGCATAACTTTGTATTTATTTATTTATTTTGTCATGTTTATGTGGTGTACATTGGAGGTGGTGACCCTTTGAGACCTGTATGCAATGAAATTTCATTTTAATATATGCCGACTAGGATACGTTTAAAGGAGTGGTGAAATCCAAATTATTTTACTACCGGTTCTGTGGGCATGGCTTGGTGGCCATGGTGTGGCTTGGTGGCCGTGGCTTGGTGGGCATGGCAGGGGAAGGATACTGCAAAATCTCCATTCCCACCCCACTCTGGGGCCAGCCAGAGGTGGCATTTGCCGGTTCTCCGAACTGCTCAAAAATTCTGCTAGTGGTTCTCCAGAACCTGTCAGAAGCTGCTGGATTTCACCCCTGGTTTAAAGTTGCTCTATGTTTAAGTCAAAGTCATATCTTGGGTCATCTATATCCGAGCACTACTTCCTGACTTTCCACATCTGACATCTCTAAGAAAATCAGGTCTTCCAAAGGGACATTTCCCACTGCTTCTAACTTCTACTAGGAGTTGCATTCTTCTTGTAAGACCACTTTAGTACTCCTGAGCAACTCCTGAGCAACAATAAAAAGATTGATTCTACATTGGAAAGCATTGTGTCAGTTGAAAATCCACCACATACCCCAGAAACTATTCGTATTTTCCTTCATATGTGACAGTTTGGATTAATACCAAAGCTCCTGAATTTTGTACTTTTTATTTAAGTCAGGTTCCTGGCTTCCTAAACTGGCTTATTATAGCCACTATAAAAGTTGTGTTTGCTTTTTAACCGGCTCTTGTTTTCATTAGGATTTTAATGTTTTGATTGTTGTTCTATGTTTTGTTTTGCATGTGTTATCGTGAGTTGCCTTGAGCGCCATTTAATGGAAATGTTGGGACATAAATTTAGCAAACAAGTAAAATATTCAGGCATTTCACTAGCTAAATCGTGTTATCCATAGACAGGAAGACTAAAATTTGTTTGCTATAAAATAAAAGGTGATACACAGAGGAAAAATAAGTTCTGCATACATATGTTCGGTTGTTTTGAAAGGGTTTTTTTTTTATTTTTAATTTCGTTTTGATTTTGAGATTGTTCAGAGACATATATACACATACACAGACATACAAATTTGAGAACAGGATTAGCAGTATCTCACAAAACCCCCTCCTCACCCACCCCCAACTATTCCATGTCCTTGGAAATAAATAATTAGTTTCCTTTTTCCTATCAGCATTGCTGCTTTAATCCAGCTAGTTTAATCCAGTTGATTTTTAGTGCTCATTGGTTTATCCCTTAATTGTTCACTTGGCTTTATAAAATAAAATGTGATTTTTAAGGGGAGGAAAAATGCTTGCCCAATGCAAAGAAAAGTTGAGCCCCTCCTTCGAAAGGGGATGTGTTTCAGTGGTGGGTCTCTACCAGTTCTCCCCGGTTTGAGCGAACCTGTAGCGGTGGTGGCTGGAGGCTCCGCCCACAGGCCAGACATCGTCAGGTGCACTCACAGTTCTGAACTGGTAGCGAAGGTAAGTGAAACCCACTACTGATGTGTTTGGTCAAAACTTGTCAAACTGAGTTGGACCACCTCCAAGTTTAATCAGCTTCTTCTAATTTTCCACTTTTTAATGACGTAACTGAGCTTTCAGGAAATAAAATGAAACATTTCTCACATTTGTTTAAAACTGTAATATATGGTTTTGTCATTGAAAATTGATAAATGATGCAGTCTCTCTCTCTCTCTTTCTCTCCCTCTTTCTCGCTCTCTCACTCTTTTTCTCTCTCTTTCTCTTTCTCTCTCTCTTTCTATCCCTTTCTCTCTCACTCACTCACTCTCTTTCTCTCACTCTCTTTCTCACTCTCTTTCTCTCACTCTTTCTCTCTCTCTCTTTTCTCTCTCTCTCCTATCCTCCCCCTCTCTTTCATTCTCTTCTCCACGTACCAAATGAAAGAAGGAGAACCTAGAAAGATGGAGAAATTTCCTGACAATGAATCGGTGGAACAGCTTGTCTTCAGAAGCTGTGGGTGCTCCAACATTGGAAGTGTCTGGAGATTCTTAGTCATCCAGATCATAGTTGTCTTGAAGATGCTTTTTGAAAAGGAAATTGGACTGTTTTTTTTTTTTCTTGAGGAAAGAGAGAGAGAGAGAGAATAACATTTTTTGCTTCTCACCATCAGAACGGATGAAAGCTTCTTGGATGAGAAGCAAAATGTTTTCTTCTTCCTCCTCAAGGAAAAAAAAACAGTCCAGTTGCCTTTTCAAAAGCACCTTTGATAAAACACTGGAGGCTTTTAAGAAAGAGCAACTTGAATTGGTATATGCTTTTTTTTAAAAAAAATTGATTTATATGCCACCCTTCTCCGGAGACTCGGCGGCTTACAATGCCTTAAGCAATAGCCTTCATACTTTTGTATATTTATACAAAGTCAGCTTATTGGCCCCACAAACTGGGTCCTCAATTTACCTACCTTAGAAAGGATGGAAGGCTGAGTCAACCTTGAGCCTGGGGAGATTCGAACTTACAGTAATCGCAGACAGCTGGTGTTAATCACAATGCTTTTAGTCTGCTGAGCTATCCAGGCTCATAAACTGGCTTAAGCAGGGGGCTGGAATAGAAGACCTTCAAAGTCTCTTCCAACTCTGTCATTCTTGGTTTTCCTCTTCTTCTTGACTTATTCACTTTTCTTGTGCATTGCTTCTGCAGTTTGATCTTCATTCTTTCTCAACATAGTAATTCAGGGCACAAATATTCACCACCTGCACATCCTAGGGAAGTGATGGCTAACCTTTTCTGGACTGAGTGCACAAACGTTTGCACACACGTGCCCAAACCTCCCATTTCAATGCGTGCACGGCCCCTGCACATGTGCCCCCATGCATTTTCAGGCACATCCCATAGGCTCCACATACACCTGTGCATGCACGCACGACCCCTGCCCATGCCCCACTCCTGTGCATGCTTCTGCAGCCCCCTGCATTCACCCCACCCCTCATTCATGTGCAGCAGATACTCGAAGACCAGCTGGCTGATGGGAGTGCACACACATGCACGGCAGTGGTGGGTTGACCCCGGTTCGCATCGGTTCTATAGAACCGGTAATAAGACCGGCAGGAGGCTCCGCCCACTAACCCCAACGTCATCAAAATGCTTCTGTGCATGCGTGCACGGCCCCGCTGAGACCCAGTAGTAAAGGGAAGTAAAACCCACCCCTGATGCACAGCACAGCTAAACTCTGGCTTGCGTACCTCCAGAGAGGATACTGCATGCTACCTCTTGTATGAGTGCCATAGGTTTGCCATCGCTGTCCTAGGATCTGTGTGTTGCTATCCACACTTCTTAGGAACCCCATTCTACCTGCGTTCAGTTAGAGTAAAAAGATCACACAATTAAAAGGTGGTGCATAAAGAAAACCATACGATTATTTCTGACGTGCCAGTTTTCTACATTCAAGGATTCATTTCTTATCACAAAGCAGTGGTCAATCGCAGGCATTCCCTCCCACTAGCCAATGAATTAAAACCCTTTCTCTAGATGTCTATGGAGATTCCCAGTCATCCAGGTCATGGTTGTCCCAGAGGACCAGAGGGTAGGAGAAGAAACAATGGAGAGAAACTAATCGAGGAGAGAAGCAACCTGGAATGAAGGAGAAATTTCCTGACAGTGAGAACAATTAATCAATTGTTAAGAAGATGTTGGATAACCATTTGTCTGAAGTGGTGTAGGGTTTCCTGCCTAAGCAGGGGGTTGGATTAGAAGACCTCCAAGGTCCCTTCCAATTATTCTATTCTATTCTATTCTATTCTATTCTATTCTATTCTATTCTATTCTATTCTATTCTATTCTATTCTATTCTATTCTATTCTATTCTATTCTATTCTATTCTATTCTATTCTATTCTATTCTATTCTATTCTACCCTGCCCTGCCCTACCCTACCCTACCCTACCCTACCCTACCCTACCCTACCCTACCCTACCCTACCCTACCCTACCCTACCCTACCCTATCCTATCCTATCCTATCCTATCCTATCCTATCCTATCCTATCCTATCCTATCCTATCCTATCCTTCTCTATTCTATTCTATTCTATTCTATTCTATTCTATTCTATTCTATTCTATTCTATTCTATTCTATTCTATTCTATTCTATTCTATTCTATTCTACCCTACCCTACCCTACCCTACCCTACCCTACCCTACCCTACCCTACCTTACCCTACCCTACCCTACCCTATCCTATCCTATCCTATCCTACCCTTCTCTCTTCTCTTCTCTTCTCTTCTCTTCTCTTCTCTTCTCTTCTCTTCTCTTCTCTTCTCTTCTCTTCTCTCTCTTCTCTCGACTTTCTTTGCTTTTCCTGCCTCTTGAATGCCTGTTGAAAAAGCACCTTTGGGTCTTTCTCAAGATGACATAACCAGAGTCTCCAATTAATAGATTGCACTTGTTGGGAATTTTGTGAAATCCCTGAAGCCTATTGGCTACCAGCTCAGAAAAAAGACTGTCGCAAGCACAATCTATCTCAGGGAGAACCAGACCAAAAATGCAAGTCGTTTCTATTTTTTAAATAGCACATTGGAAAAAAAAAAAGTAAAATAAATTCAACTAGTGAGATGGTTCACATGTATATGAATTATTAAAATAAGTTAGCCTGAACTGGGAGCATAACTAAGAAACACACCAGCTGCAGGCAAATGATGAGAACTTCATAACTGCCCTGCAGTTGTGGACTAATTTAAGTGGCTGACACTTTCTTGAAAGGAAAATTGTGAGAAACCCACGGGGGAAAGTGAGTGTTTTAGGGATTAAGATTCCCCAATTTATTCTCTGCAATGCTGAACCTGGTACTTTCATGGAACAATGAGGGGCAAGCTTTTAATAACAAGGAGATGAAGCTGCCCCTGCTGAACCAATTAGCCAGAGTTAGAGAGAAGAGTTCTCAGTTATGTGAAATATATTCAAATATTTGTTTTCTTGAAAAAAATAATAATACAACTACGCTGAGCTAGTTTGTGAAATTAATTGAACTCCTCAGAATATTTCTACCAGCTCTTAAATTATTCCTGGCAGATTATTTTGTGAAATAGAGCATCTTTAAAGTGACACATTTTGCAAGTTGCTGTGCAAAGTTGAGCCAATAGGTCAATGTGATTAACCTCTAATGGTCCAGTTCCAAGATCTTTTGTGGCATCTAATGAATAAAAAATTGTTTGAGATAAGAGACATGCAACTTTATACAATACCAGAGAAATGCTTTCATACTGGGGAATGATGGAGTTCCCGGAACCTGCCTCTAGGATCTTCATGAGAAGTTTAGCTAATGGAGGAGAAGACCTCCAAAGTGCCTTCTGACTCTGTTACAGTGTTAAAGAGATTATGCTGCCTATGTTAAACTTCTTTAAATACCACATTTTCCTGTACAATCTACACCCACAGGACTATTTAATGGGGGTGGGGGAATAAATGGCCAGATCAGCCAGGAACATGATTTAAGTCTCAAAGAAGTCATCAGTTTCTATGAATAGTTTACCATATACATAATTTCTTAGCTGAAAATTAAATGTGCTGGTTTTGGCATGTTCAAAGCAATTTGTGCAGTCATGCAGTCACCTAGTCACCTAGCTCTATCGACAGAGATAACCCTGGAGAAACTACTCAAATGGGCTAATCTATATTAGCTCATTTGAATGGAATGGAATGGAATGGAATGGAATGGAGTGGAGCAGAACGGAATGGAGCGGAGCGGAACGGAACGGAACAGAACAGAACAGAACAGGTAGAGTTTATCATTCTTATTTATCACTTTGTTGTTTGTAGATATACTAAGAGCTTATGCATTGGAGACAAATTCCTCACAAATCCAATCACACTTGGCCAATAAAGAATAGAATAGAATAGAATAGAATAGAATAGAATAGAATAGAATAGAATAGAATAGAATAGAATAGAATAGAATAGAATATTTATTGGCCAAGTGTGATTGATCCACACAAGCAATAAATCGTATTGATAGACATCATAAAAATACATTCATCATAAATCATAAGATGCAACAGTTAGTGATAGTCATAGGATACTAAATAAGCAATCAACATAAATCATACTAGGTTACTAAATAAAATAATATAAATTGTAAGATACAAGCAGCAAAGTTACGAGTCATAAGACGATAAGAAAATAGGAAAGATGAGAAGAAGAATAGCAATACATAGAAGTGTGCAGTGGTAATAATAGTAACATTATTAAAAGTAGCAATAGTAATACATACAAGTATGCGGTAATTCTAGTCCTCTTGTGGAATTTTTTCCCTGATATGGTCAACTTCAAAGGACAGATAATCACTGCTATTCCATCTAGCTTTTTAGCCAGCTGCTAATTTTAGTAGCCTTGATGTAATTAATTATCACACTGCTTTACTTGGGCAAGATTGAATCTACCGTATTTCTGTCATAGGTTCTGCAGGGAAGAAATGCTGGAATTAACCTGTCTTTGCGGGTTTTCTGTGTAATGAAAAGGAAATCATGTCTTCAGGAGACTTGACTGCTCTTCTTTACCATTTATACTTCAACCTGGCAGCAATTAGCAACACCTTCATCAATTACATTGCTAGATAGATCCGTTCAGTGTTCAACAAATATAAAATAAAAAGCCATTTCCATTTAAGTGACATATTATGACTTATTACAAGCAGTTAGAATAAGTAATCACTCTGTTGGTTAAGGACCTACAGAACAGGGAATATTGACCTGGACTGGTCTGAACTGTCTGTCTTCACCTATATATATATATAAATCTTGCCCAATTAAAGCAACTGTGCGATCACAAGAGCTATACTCTTGGAATCACTTTTTAACGGTCTTCTTCTTGACCAAACTTTCCACGATTTGCTACTTCTTTGTCCTCTCTAATGTAGCCGCTCCCTCATCCTGGGAATCCAGGCTACATTCCACTACATCAGGTGGGTGGGTGTGTCACTGCTGTTTTACTTTTATGTATGATTAACTACTCCTACTACCAAATCTGGTATGCAAAATTATGAGCCACACCTAGAAGGCAGCAAAGAGATATACAATAGAATACTCAGCTTTCTTTCTCATCGTTCCCAGCACCCATCTCCTCCCACTTATGACTGTAATTTTGTTGCTTGTATCCTTATGATTTATATTGATATTGTATCCTGATTGCTTATTTGTACCTTATGTGTTGTACCTTATGATTCTTGATGAACGTATCTTTTCTTTTATGTACACTGAGATCATATGCACCAAGACAAATTCCTTGTGTGTCCAATCACACTTGGCCAATAAAGAATTCTCTTCTCTTCTCTTCTCTTCTCTTCTCTTCTCTTCTCTTCTCTTCTCTTCTCTTCTCTTCTCTTCTCTTCTCTTCTCTTCTCTTCTCTTCTCTTCTCTTCTCTTCCCTTCCCTTCTCTTCCCTTCCCTTCCCTTCCCTTCCCTTCCCTTCCCTTCCCTTCCCCTCTCCTCTCCTCTCCTCTCCTCTCCTCTCCTCTCCTCTCCTCTCCTTTCCTCTATTCTACTCTACTCTACTCTACTCTACTCTACTCTACTCTACTCTACTCTACTCTACTCTACTCTGTTCTGTTCTGACTGTAACTGTTTTTATTTCCCTTTTTTATTATTTTATGTTGCTGGTCACTGGCAGAATAAATAAATTAAAATTCTAAAATGCTTTTCTGTTGACTGTAGTAAACAAGGATGTAGACTCTATCTACGCCCTTGTAGCTCCACCCTTTTCAGTATTCATATTTACTTTCTGCACCGAGTAATTGCAACTGGAAACCTACTGGCCTTGGCTGCCGCCTGCGAAGTTACAAAATTGCGCTGGGAGGCTTCTTAAGTTATTGTATGTTCCTTCCTGCAAGCATCCAGTTCTCTGAAGTGTGAAGAACAACCTAACCAAATGAAGGGATATGTCACCAGTGTGCTCTTCTTCCTGTTCCTGCATACTGCATGGGGAAACTACATGAATAAATTTTATCTTGGCACCCTGCCTCTAAAAGAAAAAAAAAAACCTTATGTGTTAACCGAAAGCTTTGTGTCCTCAGATATGAGGTTCAAACGCTTGAAAGGAAGGAGGGGGGGGGAATCTTATGCCAGTCTTCAAACAATTTCTTCCCTGTTTCTCTTGTCTTTGTCTTAAGTTCTGGAGGCCCCCTACAGAGAGGGGTTTAAGGAGGTCAGATGATAGGATAAAGCAAACTCAAAATGTTCTCATTTTACCAAAAAGCAGCCTGAAGAAGTAGATATGTTCTGTTTTGATCCTTGAGGCTGTGCCTAAGGGTTCATTCTCTGGCACATCTGCCTAATTCTTAGCCTTTGGCTCAGGGTAATGCAGAACATTCTTGCTGAGCACTTGTGCATTGGATGAATACATGGACATTTCTGCTGTTATTATTCTGTCCCAAAATTACTGGTCAGTTGAGCATAACAGCAGCTCAACTTGAGTGTCGCATCTTCAGAGAGGTTGGCATCCATAAAGCTCTGTTTATTATGGTTCTATCTGGCACCCTAAAAGGAGGAAGATTCTCCTTTTCAGAATGGAGATCTGCAACTGTCATGGAGAAATAAATCAAAACTTTGGGTGTGGAGCTGGTTAATTGTCCTCATTGTTACGAAGGTTCTCCTTAATTTCAGGTTGCTTCTCTCCTTGATTAGTCTCCATCCATCGTTTCTTGTCCTGCACTCTGATGCTTTGGAAAATAAATTGACCCCCTCCTCTTTGTGGCAGCCCCTCAACTACTGGAATACTGCTGAAGAGGAAAGGAGTTGGATTGTTGTTGTAAAATTGAGTGAAATATGCTATACAGGAGAAAAGCAAACAGATGTGCAATTTTTTTTAAAAAAAAATAATTTATATGCCACCCTTCTCCGGAGACTCAGGGTGGCTTACAATGTGTTAAGCAATTGTAATTTGTATTTAGTATTTTGTATTTTTTCTACTTGAGGATTATACTATTGAAATTAGAACAAAAGATAATACGGTGGTATGACCTTAAAGCATATCAGTTTAGATGTCTAGACTAGAGAAATGCAAAACCTATAACCGTTCTTCATATGTTTTAGTTTCCAGGCCTTTCATCATCTTAATTGCTCTTCTTTACACTTTTACCAAAGTCTCTTTGATTCAATCTTCAATTGTGTTATGTACTATGAGCCTAGTTTTCCTTAGTGGTCACAAAAACAGCCATGTAGGAGAACATGACCAACTACATGTTGGTCATATTCTCTGCAACCCAACAAGACAGACACAGACTTCAGAGGATCATTAGAACTGCAGAAAAAAACAATGGCTACCAACCTGCCTTCCATGGAGGTCCTGTATACTGCACGAGTCAAAAAGAGAGCTGGGAAAATATCTACAGACCCCTCACACCCTGGACATAAACTATTTCAACTCCTACCCTCAAAACGACGCTATAGAGCACTGCACACCAGAACAACTAGACACAAGGACAGTTTTTCCCCGGATGCCATCACTCTGCTAAACAAATAATTCCCTCAATACTGTCAAGCTATTTTCTAAATCTGCACTACTATTAATCTTTTCATTGTTCCCATCACCCAGCTCCTTCCATTTATTACTGTATGACTGTAACCTTGTTGCTTGTATCCTTACTATTTATATTGACTATCATTAAGTGTTGTACCTTATGATTCTTGACGAATGTATCTTTTCTTTTATGTATACTGAGAGCATATCCACCAAGACAAATTCCTTGTGTGTCCAATCACAGTTGGCCAAAAAAAAAAAAATTCTATTCTATTCTATTCTATTCTATTCTATTCTATTCTAGATACCACATGCTTGGATTGGGGTAGAAATCAAATAAAGCCTTTGCAATGATTTCTTAGAGTTCTTTCTTAGAATTATTTAGATAAATATTAGCTTCCTCTTTGTTTTCTTTCATGCAAAATTCTGGGACATTTGAGTGTTTGTCTACTTGATATGGAACCAGTGGTGGGTTGCTACCGGTTCTCCCCGGTTCAGGCAAACCAGTAGTAGCAGCGGTGGGGGGCTCCGCTCATCTGCCCGGATGTTATCAAATACGTTCTGCACATGCACAGAAGCTTCTGTGCATGTGCAGAAGTGGTGTGCGCGTCAGCGAACCGGTAGCAAAGGTAAATGAAACCCACCACTCTATGGAACTGATTTATTTATTGCTGTTGAGGACAATCACCCAGAAAGTACTTCTGAAGATTTCTTTATATTTTATATCCTTTTTCCTTTTCTTTCTTTTTTTTTTTTTACCATTTCTTTGTGGATTATTTTAAAACTATTTCTTCTTATTTTAACGAGTCGAAGTTTTATGAGGTTACTTTTCATTGTGGTGGAGTTATAAATAAAATCACTTTGAGAGAACTTCCTACATCCTAAAAGTGATCTAAATTATTTTCAAAAACTAGTAAGTTAGAGTAAGCCAATCAAGTGACTAACTATTTCTGTTTGGTGCTACATCCAACATTTTTAGATAGTACTTTTTGCATCTTCCTTAATTTATTACATAGCACTTTTTCAGCATACCATCTGCCTGTAAAGTAACTCCATTTCATTTCTGTCTCCTCCTTGATTTTAAAATAACGTGAGTCATATTAATCAGGTGTGATCCAAAAAAGTGCTGGCAATAAAATATATCCAAATATCTTCCAATTTTAATCTAGTTTTAAACATATGGATACTCTTTTTTGACATCCTAAAAATACAGTGTGAAAATACATGTTTTTTTCCACCTCTTCCTGAATTAATTTTGTTTTTTTTTGTGTGTGTGTAAAAGGAATCAAGAAATATCAAATGCAAAAACAAAGAAAAAGAAAAAAAAGTTTGGAGCAGAAGGGATGAAATGCCAGAAGATAGTAATCTGGCAGTCAGTTGACAGGCCCGCTTGTTGTGACATAAAGCAACATGTTTTGAACTGCACATTTGCCGCATTTCAGCTGTGCGTCCCAAAGAGAAAGCTATTTCAAACTCATTGAAACTTTCTTCTGAACAGATGTATAGATGTTTCTACAGAAAGCCACTTAGACTGTTCTAATGCCTGTAAATCAGAATGAGAGAATACCAGAATTGGAAGGGACCTTGGAGGTCTTCTAGTCCAACCCCCTGCTTAGGCAGGAAATCCTATACCATTTCAGACAAATGGTTATCTAATATTTTCTTTAAAACTTCCATTGTTGAAGCATTCACAACTTCTGGAGACAAGTTGTTCCACTGATGAATTGTTCCAAATGCCAGGAAATTTCTCCTTAGTTCTAGGTTGCTTCTCTCCTTGATTAGTTTCCATCATTGCTTCTTGTCCTGCCCTCAGGTGCTTTGGAGAATAGGCTGACCCATTCTTCTATTCTCTCTTTCTCTCCTTCAATATATGTACATGGGGAAGCATTTCCACTCAGGCAATGATCACTGTATTGCATCACAACTGAGAAGAGTTGGATATAAGCAATGGTGGGATTCAGCCTGTTCGGGCGAATCGGTAGTAGCGACCTGCAGGTGGGACGGCCATCTGCCCATCTGCCCCGGCACTATGCCATCCGATTTAGCCATATTTTCTAAGCCATGCATGCTAAGCGAGCAAAGTGCATGCACGGAAGGCCACCCGCGTGCATGGAAGTTGCACACTCACCTTTTCCGTGCTGGGCGAACCGGTTGTTAAACGAAGCCCACCTCTGGATATAAATTTGCCTTCGACATCCAAATTCAGTGGCTGATTTGGCCCAAGTGGTCTCAAACTTAACAACTTCCTGGGCTTCTGAAGGAAAAACAGATTATATTTCTGACAAAGAAGGAATCGCATTAGCTGCATGTACCTGACTAGGTAGCCTGATTACATGGCTCAATGGCTAAAACATTGTTGATCAGAGGCGGGCAGTTCGAGTCCCTAGTACAGGTCTCCTGTGTGAGTAGGGGGTTGGACAAGATGACCTCTAAGGTCCCTTCCAATTCTGTTACTGTTAAAACCTGAACTAGACCAAATTTACTGCTGTCCTAATATTCTATCAGCACTGATATAATCGTGCAGAATTTTGTTTTGATTTGGTTTGCATTTTTTGGAAGTAAGTGAGTTGCCATTGTCTTCTTCCAGAATATATTATTTCCTAGTCTATTTTTACTGTAGACAATATTTTTGGTAATACCTGGTGCTAACTCATATAAATGCTTATAAATGGACCAGTCTTCATATCTTTCAAGATCAAGAGCTATTCGAGGCTGATAACAAAGCATCCAGAATTTTTTTTTAAATTTCTTATTTATTTATTTATTTATTTATTTATTTATTTATTTATTTATTTATTTATTTATTTATTTATTTTTATTTCATTTTTATACCGCCCTTCTCCCGAAGGACTCAGGGTGGTGAACAGTCAGAATAACATACATATAATTTGAAATAAAATTAATTTAAAATAATTAACTGATTTGGCTCATCAGTTAAGATCCTCTGTGTAGAGTTTAGATAAACTGAAAATTTATGCCAGTCAGGTTTGGTGAAATAGAAAGGTCTTCAAGGCACGACGGAAAATACGGAGATCTGGGATAATTCGTATCCCTGGGGGTATCCTGTTCCATAGGGCAGGTGCCCCCACAGAGAAGGCTCTCCCCCTGGGAACCACCAGCCGACATTGCTTTACTGATGGCACCTTGAGAAGGCCCACTCTGTGGGAGCGTACTGGTTGGTGGGAGGTTATTGGTTGCAGAAGGTGGTCTCGTAGGTACCCAGGTCCTAAGCCATTCTTACTTTCCATTGCCCACTAAAATGCAGTTTTCTTTGTTTCAGTATGATATAACCCTGTGACGGTGAACCTATGACTCATGTGCCAAAGATGGCACGTAGTACCCACTCTGTGGGCATGCGGGCTGTTGCCCCAGTTCAGCTCCGCCATGCATGTATGCGTGCCTCCCGCCAGCCAGCTGGTCTTTGGGTCTTTGCTGTGCCTACGCGGGGTGTGGGGTGGGGGGGCATGTGCATGCATGGGGTGAATGCATGGGGGGCACGCACATTGCATTTTGGGGGTTTAGGCGTGCATCGCACATTCACATGGTTTGGGCACTCGGTCCGGAACATGTTAGCCATCATTGGTATAATCTGTGGTACTGACAGAAATTTCCTCCTCCTGCTTATAGACTCCTCACATCCTGGACATAAATTGCTTCAACTCCTACCCTCAAAACGACGCTATAGAGCACTGCACACCAGAACAACTAGACACAAGGATAGTTTTTCCCCGAACGCCATCACTCTGCTAAACAAATAATTCCCTCAATACTGTCAAACTATTTACTAAATCTGCACTACTATTAATCTTTTCATCGTTCCCATCACCCATCTCCTTCCAGTTATCACTGTATGACTGTAATCTTGTTGCTGGTATTCCTTAAGATTTAAATTGACTGTTTCCCTATGACTATCATTAAGTGTTGTACCTTATGATTCTTGATGAACGCATCTTTTCTTTTACGTACACTGAAAGCATACACACCAAGACAAATTCCTTGTGTGTCCAATCACCCTTGGTCAATAAAGAATTCTATTCTATTCTATTCTATTCTATTCTATTCTATTCTATTCTATTCTATTCTATTCTATTCTATTCTATTCTATTCTATTCTATTCCATTCCATTCCATTCCATTCCATTCCATTCCATTCTATTCTTCCTCCTCCTCCTCCTCCTCCTCCTCCTCCTCCATCATGAGTAAATCCAACTTTACCTGAATTTTAAATCCAGCCTCACCTGATGCTTTTCTGAGGTCTAATGTCCCTGGATAGCCTAATGAATTATCACAGATCTGAAGGATGGAGATTTAGGGACTCTCTAATTAAGGCCACAGCATTTGTGCAACAGATGAAGACTATTTGAGAATAAATTAATAATAAAACCAAGAAATGAGTTGGAGTGCTTAGTGGGAAGCTGTCAAGTTGGTCATGAGGGGGTAAAATAATTTCTTCTGGTTATTGTAGGCTCACAAGAAAGTATGACTTGAGCACCATTGTGAATTAGGCGGAGGGGGGGAATGGAAGGAAGTTAATGAGATGGAAAGGGCTACATAAAAAGCAGATACCTTAGGGCCCTCCAAGTTATGATTAAACAGAGGGCTTTGTGCTGAAAACACAGAGAGTGTGTTATTGCCTAATGAACAAATGTAACACAAAAAGGCAAAGGACTCAGACAAATTATTTGCCTACAATTGAAATGGGAAGGATAGAAGGAAACTTGGGACTATAGGTAATCCTTGACTTACAACAGTTCATTGACTGACAGTGCAAAGATACAACACCACTTAAAAAGGGACTTATAATCATTTTTCGCACGTATGACATTTCATCATCCCCATGGTCATGTGATCAAAATTCAGATGCTTGGCAACTGACTCATATTTATTATGTTGCAGTGTCCTGGGGTCATGTGATCCAGTGGTGGGTTGCCCCCGGTTCGGTCCGGTTCTTGCAAACAGGTAGTAAAACTGGTGGGAGGTTCCGCCCACTTGCCCAGATATCATTATGGATGATCTGCGCATGTGTAGAAGTGTGTGCGCAGAAGCGAATGAAGCAACGGGGACATGCGTGCTCCCATTGCGAACCAGTAGTAAAGGTAAGTAGAACCCACCCCTGATGTGATCCTCATTTGTGACCTTCCGACAAGCAAAGTCAACGGGGAAGCCAAATTCATTAAACAACCATGTTATTTACTTAACTGCAGTGATTCACTTAACACTGTAGCAAGAAAGGTCATAAAGTGGGACAAAATTCACTTCAGAAATGTTTCGCTTAGCAACGGAAATGTTGGGCACAAATGCGGTCAGAAGTCGAGGTCTGACTGTATTCCGTTTGGAATTTCCCAACCTGAGACAGGACTCCAGAAGCCTGAATTTCAAGGTGTCAATCAAAGTTTTTCACCCTTTGCACAGAGCAGCGTAAACATAAATGTTCTCTAACATAAATGTGGGTCACGCCACAATCAGCTACTTCTTAAGTAAAATTCAATTGCTGTAGATTAAGGAAAGAAAGACGATGAGCTGGGTTTCTTGGATGATCAGGAGAATTGAAACTAAACCATTAAAACACAAAGATTGGGGAAAAAAAGAACCCCATAAATTAAAATAAAAACAAGGCCATATGGGAAGATGATTATTAAAGAGGTGACTTTTGCCTGATTATTTGAGTACAGGACAAAATTACACCATTCTCTTATTTATTTATTGGTTCGATTTATATGCTGCCCTTCTCCGGAGACTCAGGGCATCTTACAATGCGTTAAGAAATAGCCTTCATACTTTTGTATATACCAGCTTAGTAGGGCTTTTGGTCCCCCCCTAAGTGGTGTTCTTTTTTATACAAAGTCAGTTTATTGCCCCCACAATCTGGGTCCTCATTTTACCCACCTCAGAAGGATGGAAGGCTGAGTCAACCTTGAGCCTGGTGAGATTCGATCTGCCAAATTGCAGGCAGCTGGCAGTCAGCAGAAGTATCCTGCAGTACTGCACTCTAACCACTGGGCCACCGTGGCTCCATTGCTATAATAATTGGTTTTATTGAATATCCCTTGCTGAAAGAGAAGAAGGGAGAGAAAACCTCTCTATATTCTCTCTATTTTTTCTCTCTCTCTCTCTCTTTTTCTCTCTCTCTCTCTTTCCCCCATCTTTCTTTCTTTCTTTCTTTCTTTCTTTCTATCTATCTATCTATCTATCTATCTATCTATCTATCTATCTATCTATCTATTATCTATCTATCTATCTATCTATCTATCTATCTTCTATCTTCTATCATCTTTTTTTTAATTTTAATTTTCCAATTTTCCAATTTTCATAGCAATAAGCATTTTTAACAGTACTGTGTCATGAGTCTCTTACAGTTATCTTATCTTTATTTCTATACATTTTTTCTCATCTATCTATCTATCTATCTATCCATCCATCCATCCATCCATCCATCCATCCATCCATCCATCCATCTATCTATTATGTGCTATTGCAGTTAATCCGGTTTAAAAACAGGGCAAAGAAACAGAGAGAAATGAGAAATTTTATAGGATGTGTGAAAACAATAATAATTTTCCTTCTAAGGCAAACTTAAACAATGTTTTTTTTTACGTCGTAGTTTGCTCATTTTTGTCCTTTCAATGTTATGTATCCTTAAAGAGTACATAATAGGATGATGGTTTTAACAGCTATTTCATATCCCCTACTCGTTCTCCTCTAGCTTTGGCAAGGAATCTTCTATATCTTGACAAACTCATCCTATGCAAGTCCTTTGATCAACCAAGGTCACCTATTGGTAGAAAAGTGTTTAATTACTTCAGAGTTGCACCTGTTAAGCCCAATCAGTTTTTTTCCTTGAATATGGCATCACCATTAGCATCAATCCATGACAGATAATTTACACCTTTGGAGAGGATAACCACCAGAGTTAGAATGTGATATTTACACTTCCGATTTCATTTCCTACATTACAGATTCATTAGCCTGGGGTGGAATGGATGCGAGGAGCAGAGAAGCCTGTAAGAAAGAGGCTGAATAAACTCAGCTGTAGCAAAGCCCCTAGAATTTACTCAGAGTTACCCATTTCAACTAGATTCTGGCTTAGAAATAATGCTTGCTTTTTTTTTTTTTTTTAATAAATATGGGGAATAGGAGAGTGTGATGAGAAAGTGAAAAATGTATAGGCAGCATTCCACGATTAATGTTTAAATTTTGAATTAATGGGAAAGCATTTACATCTAAAATATGCAAACATGTATAATGAAGATTGTTTAAGAAGAAGACTTTTAAAAGATACTGGCTTATATTAGCAGTTGCTATATAGGATTATAATATATATAATATAGTAGAAATAAATGATGCATAGGATTACAAATGCAATAAGCATAAAAGTAGTTTCATTATGATGCTGGAAATATGGCCATGTTAACAGACTTTAAAGATATGAGCAAACATGAGCAAGAGTTAATTTATGTATGTATGTATGCAGTGGTGAAATCCAAATTTTTTTACTATTGGTTCTAAGAGCATGGCTTGGTGGGTATGGCAGGAGAAGGATACTGCAAAATCCCCATTCCCTCCCCACTTCTGGGGAAAGGATATTGCAAAATCTTCATTTTCACCCTACTCTGGAGCCAGCCAGAAGTAGTATTCGCCAGTTCTTCAAACTACTCAAAATTTCCGCTACCGGTTTTCCAGAACCTTTCAGAACATGCTGGATTTCACCCCTGTATGTATGTATATACAACCCATGATTAGCAAAGTAGCTACTGAAATAATAGCAGGCCAAAACACAAGAAAAAGCAATAAAACTTCTGGGTACATCTGCTCATTAAAAATTACACATTTTAAGAGTAAGCAGAACAGACTGAAATAAAGCAAAAAAAAAAAAAAAAGCAAAATTGAATCAATAAAAATAAAATTTACCTAAATAAAGAATAAAAGGGCTTCTTTATGACAGTGTTCCAGGATTAGGACATTTCTTGGCAAAAGAGGGTGACAAGATGTTGGTATAAAATAAAATAAATAAAATAATTGAAATAATTAAAATTAAATAATATATAAAATACAACCAATAAAAATGCAATACAATAAATATAAATATAAATAAAATAAAAAATGAAATGAAATAATAAAATAAAATAATACAATGAATAAAAATACAATACAATATAATAAATATAAATAAATAAAATAAAATAAAATAAAAAATGAAATGAAATGAAATGAAATTAAAATAAAATAATACATACAATACAATATAATAAAAATACAACAGAGTACAATATATACAAATATAAATAAATAAAATATGAAATAATAAAATAAAATAAAATAAAGTAAAATAAAATAAAAAATAAAATAAAATAATAAAATAATAAAATAAAATAAAATAAAATAAAAATCACCTCATTAAAAGTGTGGTCTGTATTGGGAACTCATTGAGATATACCAGAACACACACAACTTTCTCATAGAAACTTTTTTTTCTAGATGTCACATTTTGCAAATATTGAAAACAGAACTCTTGTCACTGTTCTCACGAAGAGCTCTGCTAACAATCAAGGATGTTCTCCTTCCAGATTACCAAAAATTTGGGTCAAAACAAAGAACAAGGAGTGGACTTAGGCTGGATCTTGCAACCACAGAGAAGGTTTTATCAGATTGAGGAGTTCTTGGATGAAGATGTAACCTCAGAAGGGAGCAAGTTCAGATTCCTGGTAGATCAAATGACGTTCTAAGTGTCAGATTCAACTGAAAACTATTTTTATATCTCCTGGCACTGATGGACGTCCTCCATAGATGAAAATAAGCCATTTGCAGGCACTGTTGCATGGCTCTGAAAACCTGGCAACACGTCCCAGCTTTCTGCTCAAAGAAGCATCCTGTGCTGTCACGGTAGGGATTCTTGGCTCACCTTTCTTCCCATTTCCTGGAATTCTGTCACTTTGGCATGAATAAATAAAGAAGCCTGAATGTAGAATCTCTTGCCTGCCAGCATTTGGCGTTTCGAAGGCGATGGGAGTTGGCCAACGCAGTGAGCGCAAACCCTGGGGAATACTTTTAAATTTTTTGCAAAGACAGGAAAGGAAGTCTGTTTTAGGCACCGTTCTGAAAAGGTGGCGAATAAGCACTAAGTTGATTGACAGGTTTCTGTGCTCGGCGGTTGGCCAGAAAGGGCAAATGCTGAATGGCTGGTGATTCTCGATAAGCCATAGATCCACAAGCATATCAATATAGTATCCCGGTGTCCAAACACATCTGAAAGCAATCAAAACAGCTCATATCCACTGGATTGCAAAGAAAGAATAAAAGCCGGCCTCGGACAGCCTTAAAATTAGAAGCTTTGCTTTGGTTATCTTGAAAAGACTCGAAACTAAGTCACCGTTGATCCTTTGGCATAAATTTGGAGCTGGATAGAAATCCAGGGTTTTGTTTCAGTGCTTAGAAGTCCAGGCCAAAACAGAAGCCCCTGTCTTTGTCAACAACTGGGAACTGTAAATGCAGGT
Organism: Masticophis lateralis; assembly: GCA_030761175.1. NCBI lineage: Eukaryota > Metazoa > Chordata > Lepidosauria > Squamata > Colubridae > Masticophis > Masticophis lateralis. The sequence continues at coordinate 124,994,301 of JAUDYJ010000004.1, forward strand.
GACAATTCTTCTGCATTTTCATTACTGTTTAGGTTAAAATGTGTATCCTGCCAACTTGAGCCTGTTGATGGTAACTGTGACCCATTCCATGTGGAATAAAACAATTCTCCCAAATCGGTAAAACAGGCATACAAGTAAGGAAAGATGGGAGGCAACCGCTAATCCTAGGATGGGATAGGATAGGATAGGATAGGATAGAATAGGAGAGGAGAGGAGAGGAGAGGAGAGGAGAGGAGAGGAGAGGAGAGGAGAGGAGAGGAGAGGAGAGGATACTGTAGAGTAGAATATGAATTAGAGTAAAGTAGAGTAGAGTAGAGTAGAATATGAATTAGAGTAAAGTAGAGTAGAATATGAATTAGAGTAAAGTAGAGTAGAGTAGAATATGAATTAGAGTAAAGTAGAGTAGAGTAGAGTAGAGTAGAGTAGAGTAGAGTAGAATAGAATAGAATAGAATAGAATAGAATAGAATAGAATAGAATAGAATAGAATAGAATAGAATAGAATTCTTTATTGGCCAAGCATGATTGGACCCATAAGGAATTTGTCTTGGTGCATACGCTCTCGATATCCATAAAAGAAAATATACATTCGTCCCCAAAAAAGCAATGTAAAACTGTACTGCGATATAAAAAAAGATGTTGAGACTCTAGAAAGAGTGCAGAGAAGAGCAACAAAGATGATTAGGGAACCGAAGGCTAAAACATATAAAGAACGGTTGCTGGAATTGGGTATGTCTAGTATGATGAGAAGAAGGACTAGGGCTGACAAAAGAAGCTTCTTGGATGAGAATTGAAACATCTTCAAAGGAAAAACAAGAAAGTCCAGTTGCCTCCTGAAAAAAGCACCTTTGGGTTAACCATGACCTGGATGATGGAGAATCTCTCCAGACTTTTCGCTATACAATTTGGGATGAACTCCTCTTGAATGGTGTGGGAGTGGATTTCCAGAGGAAAAATTGCAGACTACAGGAACCAGGAGCACCACTCAGGTGACCCTGAGGACACAAATAAACCTCCAGATGCTTCAACCACCCTACAAAAGGATGTGAATGACCAGCTGTCTGCAAGGAATATAAATCCTTCCCTTCCCCACCATCCTGTCAGAGTTGAAGAAGCTTCTTGAATGAGAAGCAAAACGTCTTCAAAAGAAAAAAAATAAGAAAATCCAGTTGCCTCCTGAAAAAGCACCTTTGGGACAACTATGACCTGGATGATTGGGAATCTCCATAGACATCTATTTAATTTGTACATGTTTTAATCTTGTATTTTGTGTCATATAGCGTGCCTTATTTTAATTCTGGCATCACGATGAAAAGAAGGCATACTAGGACACAAATAAGCATACCAGCTGTAGCTCTGACAGCCTCCTTGTCCACAGGGATCCAATCTCAATTCGCATGGCCTTTGTTTGAATCAAAACTGCTGTGGGAAATGCTTCAAAAGGCTTGCAGGAAAAAGATGGTTTTGTGAAAGCCTAGCAGGTCAAGGGCAAGGGACACAGTGGCTCAATGGCTAAGACGCTGAGCTTGTCAATAGAAAAGGTCAGCAGTTCAGCGGTTCGAATCCCTAGTGCCGTGTAAAGGAGTGAGCTCCCGTTACGTGTCCCAGTTTCTGCCAACCTAGCAGTTCGAAAACAGGTAAAAAGATGCAAGTAGAAAAATAGGAACCACCTTTGATGGGAAGGTAGCAGTGTTCCGTGCGTCTTTGGCACTTAGTCATGCCGGCCAGTGGCGAACTGGTAGCGGTGACAGTGGGAGGCTCTGGACGCTTCTGTGCATGTGCGAGCACGTGTGTGCACAAGCGAAGTGGTAGCAAACTAAATTGAAACCCACAACTGATGCCGGCCACATGACCACGGAGATGTCTTCGGGCAGCGCTGGCTCTTCAGCTTTGAAACGGAGATGAGCATTGCCCCCTAGAGTTGGGAACGGCTAGCACATATGTCCTAGAGGAACCTTTACCTTCACTGTGTAGCAGGTCAAAATTACCACCTCCGAAAGCTCTATGGGGCAGGGAGGGAGAAGTAGTTTAGAAAGTCATACTGTGTCCCTCATATTTATCCATTTTAGAGCCTCTGGCAAGAGAAGAGAGGAAAAGGGATTCAAAGCAGGGAATTCTTTATCTTCTTTTCTCTTTGCTCTTTCTGGATTGTCTCTTGTTATCTCAGCAAAGATATTCAGGAAGAATGTCTCGTCTAACACACCAGGGAGACCAGCAGAGGAAACTCCCTGCAAATTAGCTCTATTAAAAAGAGCCTGCTTTTCCACCTGGATTTGTTCGAGTGTTGTCCACACCGTCCTGCATTCCTGCCATCCTAGAAATTCTGCATGAGATAACAAGCTTTGTATTACTTTGCAGGGGGAAATGAAAGAGCCCAGCTTCTCTTTTCAATAGCTTCCTGCAAGTTCCAGGCAGTCTCCCTCCAGTTTTACTGTGCATCTTTTATCATGCTGTGGTTTTAAAAAGTTGTTTCTTCTTTTGTCCTTCTCAAAATATAGGCAGTTATTTTTTGGTTTTGATCTGAGAATGTCTCTCTCTCTCTCTCTCTTTGATCTATACATCATATCTATCTATTTGTCTCTCTGTCTATCATCTATCACCTGTATGTCTTGTCTGTCTGTCTGTCTGTCTGTCTGTCTGTCTGTCTGTCTGTCTGTCTGTCTGTCTGTCTATCTATCTATCTATCTATCTATCTATCTATCTATCTATCTATCTATCTATCTATCCCTCCCTCTCTCTTTCTTTCTCTCTCTTTCTATACTTTCAATGCATCTATCATATCATATCTGTCTGTCTGGCCATCCATCCATCCATCCATCCATCCATCCATCCATCCATCCATCCATCCTTTCTCTCTCTCTTTCATCTATCTATCTATCTATCTATCTATCTATCTATCTATCTATCTATCTATCTATCTATCTATCATCTATCTATCATCTATCTACTGTATCTATCTCCATCTGTTTGTCTGACCATTTCTATCTATCATCTATTTATCATTTCTATCTATCAATCTATCTATCTGTCTATCCATTTATCCTTCTATCTCAGCATACTCCCTTAATCTTCTTTCTATGGGACTAAATTCTCCTGGCCTGATCTGATTTAATTTGTGTTTAAAAATCACCAGAACTGAAGATTTCATCTATGTAAAGGACAATTATTGTGCTCTTTAGGGGGGTGGGGAATGCTTATGGGCAAGAGATTTGAGCCATGCGGTTGGAGAAAGCTTAAGAACAAAATCTTTTCCTTTATTCTTCAGAATGATTGGTACTGACAATGGGATGAGCTGCGTTTTAATTGGAGTGAAATCTCTTGGCTAAATGATGTGGTGGGAGATAGAGAAACCTCCCAAAAAAGATCATCTGTTTCACACTCAGGCAGTCTTACTGAACTGAACAACTTTCCCCTTTGTAACACCAGCAATGTGTGACTCCAGACATGCATGATTATTAATTGAAAATGAAGCTGTTGAGTTTCTGCTTCCCAAAGAGAATGAATAATAAATATAGACTTGGAAAGCAGACCAATATTTATTAAGACATCACTCTTTCAGCCAATGCTGTGATGGCCTTTTATCATATGTACATTCTAATGCGATGTTCAGAATTGCTATGTCCTAATTATTTATTGAGAATTCATCCTCCTTGGAGTTTCAACTCATACTTTCTGGGACACAGCAAAACAGAACAGAGATCAGAGTATATCTGTCCATGCATATTATTCATTACATCTCAATATAATCACCACAATATAAAAAAAGATGCCGAGGCCCTAGAAAATGTGCAAAGAGGAGCAACAAAGACAATAAAGGGATCTAGATGCTCAATTCTATAATGAATGATTGAGGGATCTAGTTATGTCTAGGCTGTCAAAGGGAAGGATTAGAATGTTAGATGATAACATTCTTTTAGTATTCAAGGGACTGTCACAAAGGAAAAGGGGTTGACTTATTCTCCAAAACACCTGAGGGTAGGACAAGAAGTAATGAGTGGAAGCTTTGTTGGAAATGGTATAAGGTTTCCTGCTGAAGTAGAGGGTTGGACTGGAAGACCTCCAAGGTTCCTTCCAACTCTATCTATTCTGCTTGTTGAATCTATCTATTCTGCCTTCCAACTCTATTATTCTGCTGGTTGAAGAGAAATCCAATCTAGGATTAAGGAAAATTTCCTGACAGTGAGAACTGTTAAATGATGGAATGGCTTTGAATCCTAGAGTTATGGATGCTCCATCACTGGAAGTCTTCAAAAGTAGACTAGACCAGGGGGTCTCCAACCTTGGCAACTTTAAAACTTGTGAACTTCAACTTCCAGAATTCCTTAGCCAGCTTTGCTGGCTAAGGAATTCTGGGAATTGAAGTCCACAAGTCTTAAAGTTGCCAAGGTTGGAGACCCCTGGACTAGACAACTCTTTGACCAGCCTGGTAATAAATCTTCTGCCTTGAGGATCTCCAAGATGGCGACAGAGTTATTACAATCATGTAATATGTTCAGAGAGACTGTGCATGTAATCTAGCTGGTATTTTTTTTTTAATGAGATCCATGTTTTGGTACCTATTTTCTGAGCAGCAACACAACCCAGTCTCACAGCTCCAGTTTTGATCCCATCAGAGATCTGAATTGCTCATTTCAGCAATCAGTCAAAGACGATCAGACTGGCAAAAATTTTTATATTCCCCTCCATTTTTGGACACGTTGGGGAAAAAGTGCTTATTCTCTGGTTCAGGAGCCATGATTCATAAGTTATTTATAGTGTAGTACAATGGCCTGAAAACCCCAATTTTAGCCCATGTCCTTGTAGCACTGATTTATACATCAACTGATTTTTTTTTCTGTACTGGAAAAAAAAAAGATTGCAGGCAGAGAAAGAGAATAAGGAAAAAAATGTGTCAAAATGCCAACAGTCTTCTACTGATTTTGCAAAAGCATAAGTCTAATAGTGTGAAGAGGCTCCTGGAAGAGAGAGAAAGAGAGATGATAGATAGATAGATAGATAGATAGATAGATAGATAGATAGATAGATAGATAGATAGATAGATAGATAGATGATAGATAGATAGATAGATAGATAGATAGATAGATAGATAGATAGATAGATAGATAGACAGACAGACAGACAGACAGACAGACAGACAGACAGATAGGAGGACAGATAGATGAAGATAGATGGATGTAGACAGATGATAGAAGATAGATAGATAGATAGATAGATAGATAGATAGATAGATAGATAGATAGATGATAGATAGATAGATAGATATAGATAAGAGAGAGAGAGAGAGAGAGAGAGAGAGATTTAGATTTAGGGTAAAACATGAAGAATGGTTGCAAGAAGGACGGAAGGCTGACTCAACCTTTAGCCTGGTGAGATTCAAACTGCCAAATTGCAGGCAGCAATAAAAATAGGACAAACTATCTTTTTTGTTTGTTTTCTCTTAGCGGACAAATCTCACCCTGTGCTGTTTTCCTCCATCTTTTGATTTTAATTTATTCTGGGATAGTCTTCTGGATCTTAGACCCTTAATTCTTTGAGTCACTAACCTCATCAAAGGCTTGTTTGCCAAGGGTTTATTCATGTAGAGAACTGCAGGCATTAGTGTGAAAGCTTATTTGATCATTGTGATATATACTTCAGCAGTTAAATATTTTTAATCACTTTCACATATAGATATGGAGCAAAAGTGAAGAGAATGATTAAGCAATGAATATGCAAGAGGCTGTAAAAAAACCCATTTTGTTCCAGTTTCCTATAGAAAACCTTCAAGTTGTCTAGACAATGTAAGTAGTCCTCAACTTACAACAGTTCATTTAGTGACATTTCGAAGTTACTGCAATGCTGAAAAAATATTTTATGATTGTTTTTCACATGTACAACAGTTGCAGTCCCAATTTTCACGTGATGAAAATTCAGATGCTTGGCAGCTGACTCATATTTATGATGGTTGCAGTGTCCCAGGGTCATGTGATCTCCTTTTGTGAACTTCCGATAATAGCAATAGTAATAGTGTCAACTAGCAAAGGATCCCTGCCCTGATCTCGAGTTGCCATAGGCAAGGGGGATGGGAAAACACAAGGGCAAAGTAGCACGGCAGCCAAAAACAAAAGCATATTCCAGACATATCTCTCTCAAGGCTGTCTTCCAGGGTTACACACAGTGGCTTGAGGGGAGTGATCTCTACAACCCACGAAATTGCTCCATTGGTGAATGTGACTGATGACATGCCCTGGGGGGAGGGGGAAAACAAGGTTAAGATTGGGTTGTAAATTATGTGGGATCAGAGTTGGCTTCACTTGGAATGTGCCGACATGAAGCTCTTAATAAATGACTAGATTTCTTTTGAAGCTTGGCTCGAGGCTCATGATGTCATTAGGGCATCCGTCGGAACCCTGACAATAAAACTCCGACTTATATACCCTTCACAGTGCTTTACAGCCCTCTCTAAGTGGTTTCCAAAGTCAATGTGTCGCCCCCAACAATCTGGGTCCTCATTGTACCAACCTCAGAAGGATGGAAGGCTGAGTCAACCTTGAGCCGGTCAGGGTCGAACTGCAGGCGGTGAGCAGAGTCAGCCTGCAATACTGTGTCCTAACCACTGCACCACCACAAGCAAAGTCAATGCGAAAGACATTTTCACTTAACTATTGTGTTATTATTCACTTATCTATTGTGTTATTAACTCAACAGATGCAGTGATTCACTTACCAACTGTGGCAAGAAAGGTTATGAAATGAGGCAAAACTCGCTTAATCAAGGTCTCACTTAACAACAGAAATTTCAGGCTCAGATATGGTCGTACATTGGCTCCTCTGTCAATTATTAATATACAACGGCATACTCATATTTAATTTAACCAGAGGAGCTGAAAATCTCATCTGAAAATTCACCGTCCTTGATGATGAATTTAACATTTCTATATATTTCCATTTTTTAAAAAATTAAAAAATAAAAGAGACAGGAAGATAAAACATCATATTTTTGTACCACCTTAGCAGTGTAGCAGTAATCAGCCATGCTGACCCTGAAATAATAATATTGAAGAGGTATCAAAAAGAAGAAAGAGAGAAAGAGCGCTGCAGGTCCTTCAAATACTGTATAAGATCTCTTCTTGGCGTTGTCCTTGGCTGATAAATAAAATTAACCTTTCGGATGCCTAGAAGAGATTGACAATTTTTTTTTAAATGTGATAACATTCTTCAAAGTATACTTAGATGATTCCCAAATAATCCTGACTATGAATAAAGGTTCCTTTTGAACAATCTCTAGAGGAACAGAAGAGAGTAGTGTTTGGGTGGTAGTATCACAGTAGTACCGTAGTCACAGGCCTATCTGCCACCTGCTTTCATGAAGAAAAGGTTGATTGATTTCGCCTATTCAGATTCTAATTTCCCACCATTCTTGGCACTTTCTCATTCTATGAAATCTGTTTCACTTAAATAGGATAGGATAGGATAGGATAGGATAGGATAGGATAGGATAGGATAGGATAGGACAGGACAGGACAGGACAGGACAGAAAATAGGATAGGATAGGATAGGATAGGATAGGATAGGATAGGATAGGATAGGATAGGATAGGATAGGATAGGATAGGATAGGATAGATTAGGATAGGATAGGATAGGATAGGATAGGATAGGATAGGATAGGATAGAAAATAAGTAGAAATAGGATAGGATAGGATAGGATAGGATAGGATAGGATAGGATAGGATAGGATAGGATAGGATAGGATAGGATAGGATAGAAAATAAGTAGAAATAGGATAGGATAGGATAGGATAGGATAGGATAGGATAGGATGGGATGGGATGGGATGGGATGGGATGGGATGGGATGGGATGGGATGGGATGGGATGGGATGGGATGGGATGGGATGGGATGGGATAGGACAGAGAATAGAATAGAATAGAATAGAATAGAATAGAATAGAATAGAATAGAATAGAATAGAATAGAATAGAATAGAATAGGAGTTGGAAGGGACCTTGGAGATCTTCTAGTCCAACCCCCTGCTTAGGCAGGAAACCCTACACCACTTCAGACAAATGGTTATCCAACTTCTTCTTAAAAACTTTCAGTGTTTGGAGCATTCACAACTTCTGGAGGCAAGTTGTTCCACTGATTAATTGTTCTAACTGTCAGGAAATTGCTCCTTAGTTCTAGATTGCTTCTCTCCTTGGTTAGTTTCTACCCATTGCTTCTTGTCTTTCGCTCTTCTTTGTGGCAGCCCCTGAGATATTGGAACACTGCTATCAGCATAGTAAAATTTACTCAGTGCTTTACATAAAGGTATTGATAGTATTATAATAAAATGAAAATTGTGAAACTAGAAACTTTTGGTCTACAGAAGACTCTTCTGTATCTGGAGTATATTTGTATGCAGAATGTATAGGTATTAGTAATAATCTCTGGCCAGAGAGGGCATTAAAAATCAATATCCCCAAGAAATGCAATTGTTTTGAATAATAACTAGCCACAAAACAAAATCTACACCAGAGAGAATTTTACTTGGAAAGAAGTTTCTGAAGCAGGGACAAGGGACAAGTCAATGACAAATTCAGTTTCATTCCCAATTAACTCTCCTTAATTAGATTTTCTTCTCATTCTGAGTTCAGTGAAGGCCAAACACAGAGTCAGTCCCGGTTACTAAAATCTTGATTGTCTGATCTGAAAGAATATGTGTAGGAGGAATCAAATAAATACATCAGAAAATAAGTAAAGTTTATTATTTTTTTTTATCCTGCTTTGTGCTATGCATTAGACAGGCTATGCATTTTTTTTTAAAATGATGCTGGTAGGTATAACTGATCATCATCTCTGCTAAACCATTAAAGGGCAATCAGTTTTCAACTGAATTCTTCCATAATGCAGGACATTTTGCCTGTTACTTTTTAACAACATTACAAATTTATTTATTTAGCGTATGGCTGGTCACACACAGTATTAAAACACTTCATTTTTACAGATTAAAAACAATTAAAACAATAAAAAAGCAGTAAGAAAACCTAAAAGAAAAACAGAGATAACATTTCAAAGTTTAATGTCGAGTTTGGAGGCAAAGTTACTCGCGTCCATGGCAATCCTTAAATCACACGTGCCTCCTGGGTGGTGCTAAATGAGTAACATACGGACTGGTAGCCAGACATCCGCGAAGATCTCCTGGCTTCACACACAACCCCACGGTCCTTTTAAGGACCTTTTAAGTTCCAAAAAAATAGCAGAAACAGCAGAAATAACAGAAATAACAAATGCCAATGCTGAAATGACTCGGAATATTGGAAATTCAATATGCATATGCCAACTTAACATCGAAGGCAGTAGTAGAGCAAAATCTGAACATATAGCAGTCACACAATACAGTTGAATTTCCTATTTTCCAAAGCACCATCTGGGAAGGCAAGACTCAATCGATGGGAACTAAACAAGGAGAGAAGCAACTTAGAACTAAGGAGAACTTTTCTAACAGTGAGAACAATCAACCAGTGGAATTTCTTGCCTCCAGAAGTTGTGGGTGCCCTATCACTGGAGGCTTTCAACAAGAGACTGGACAGCCATTTGTCTGAAATAGTATAGACTCTCCTGCTTGAGCAAGGGGTTGGACAAGAAGACCTCCAAGGTTCTTTCCAACTCTGTTATTCTGTTATTAAAATGCTAGGATGGACTAGATGACCTCTGTTAGAATAACTAGATCTGTTATTCTATGTTCATTTATGAATTATGGTGTTATCAAACAGAATAAGTGAAGGAATTTATCCTTTTTCCTAAAGTTCAGATGTCAGCTACCTTGTTGGGACTATGGTTGAATTCAGCAGTAAAAAAATTACTGATGAGGGGGAATACATACACATATATAGTACATACAACACAAACATGGACATAAAAGTTAGACTGGTTGTTTTTGTGGTGTGGAGATGATAACTTGATCCTTAACACCAATAAGAGCCTGGTTTAGCTCTGCAGACTAAAGCACCGTAATTAACATCCAGCTGTCTGCAATTACACCAATTCGATTCTCCCCAGGCTCAAGGTTGACTCAGCCTTCCATCCTTTCTAAGGTAGGTAAATTGAGGACCCAGTTTGTGGGGGCAATAAGCTGACTTTGTATAATATACAAAAGTATGAAGGCTATTGCTTAATGCATTATAAGCCGCCCTGAGTCTCCGGAGAAGGGCGGCATATAAATCAAATTAAAAAAAAAAAAAAAAAGACCAAGGAACTTATAGTGGACTATAGAAGGAATAGATCAGACATCCAGCCCTTGCTTATCAATGGAGACCGAGTGGAACAAGTGGCCAGTTTTAAGTTTCTGGGTGTTATCTTATAAGAGGACTTGACCTGGGGCACTCACATTGCAGCACTGGTCAAAAAGGGCCAGCAGAGATTATACTACCTGAGACTTCTCAGGAAACAACAACTGAATGAAAAACTGCTGGTGACCTTCTACCGCTGCACCATAGAGAGTATTTTAACTTACTGCACCTGTGTCTGTTTTGCCAATTGCACAGTGGCAGATAGGACAGCGCTCCAGAGGGTTAGCATCATTGCCCAGGGGATCATGGGTTGCTCTCTTCCCCTCTTTGGAAGAGCTTTATAGCTCCCACTGCCTTAAGAAAGTTCAAAACATTCTTAAAGATCCATCTCATCCTGGGCACCCCCCCCCCCTTTTTTTTTTAACTATTACCATCTAGCAGACAGTACAGGATAATAAAAACAAGGACAAATAGGCTGAAAAACAACTTCTTTCCCAGGGCAGTAATTATATTGAATTCTAATGTATAAGGTAAAGGTTCCCCTCGCACATTTTGCTAGTCGTTCCCAACTCTAGGGGGTGGAGCTCATCTCCATTTCAAAGCCGAAGAGCCAGAGCTGTCCAAAGACATCTCCATGATCATGTGGTCAGCAAGACTCAACGCCAAAGATGCACGGAACGCCGTTACCTTCCCATCAAATTTTTCAACTTGCATTTTTTTACGTGCTTTCGAACTACTAGGTTGGCAGAAGCTGGGACAAGTAACAGGAGCTCACCCCATTACACAGCACTAGGGATTTGAACTGCTGAACTGTCGACCTTTCGATCAACAAACTCAGAGTCTTAACCACTGAGCCACCACATCCCCTATACCCTACTGCTACTATACTATACTTGTATAAAGCAATATTAATGCAATATCGGGTTTTCAATTCAATTATGTAGAATATGAAGGATGTGTGTTTGTGTTTTTATTTTTATAGTTATAATGTACCTTGAAGATGGCATTTAATTTCGTTGTACGAAGTGCAATGACAATAAACTAAACTAAACTAAACTAAAAATCTCTTCCACAACTGGGTGTCTTTTCAAATCCTGAAATCTTTGAAAAGGTTCTGGTTTCAGGCTGAGCTTCATTTAATCCAAATGTTTCCTGAATCTGGGTGAAACAATCTTATTTCTATCAATCTTATTTCTGATCCACTGAGATCCTTTTGGTCTCTCTCTCTCTCTCTCTCTCTCTCTCTCTCTCTCTCTCTCTCTCTCTCTCTCTCTCTCTCTCTCTCTCTCTCTCTCTCTCTCTCTCTCTCTCTCTCTCTCTCTCTTAAAGCAGGGAAGTCTGTTGTGACTTTTTAAAACACTTTCGGAGAATAAGGAATAGTCAAGCAGAAACGTTATCTACCCCTCATTCTGTCGCTATATTTCAGTTGATAAGGCTGACAAGAACGCTGTGAGGCTAGGGAAGTAATTTTATATTAGAAGTGACTTACAATATCTTCTCAGCAGGATGGCTGGTAAATTAGGATCTAGCTACAGGGCTGATGATGAGAAATGAGTGTTGGTGCCAAAACAGCACAAAGGAGCTAACTTACAAAACAAAACATCTTTTCTCTTTTCTACGTTGCAATTGAAGAAGTCGCTTTTCTCTTCGGATTTCTGCTAAGAGCCGCTGCGGCTCTGAAGGCAATCACTGCAAAAGATGAATCAAGCATTTGTTTTCCCAGTTTCAAAGTTGGTCTAGCATTTTGGTGCATCAAGAACAAGAAAGAAAGAAAAAAACTGCTTTTCCCTCATTATGTTTTCCACATTACACAGGCGGGTGGATCACTTCAGCCTCTCTTTTCCACAGGACAATTATTCTCTTTTTTGTGTTGGGGCGGGTAGCTTTTCCAGGCTCCTGCCATGATTTGTCATGGTTTCTTATACAGAAAGTCAAACTGATTAGATGGACTGTTTTTCCAATGGTCATTGGTAGCTATGTGTAGGATTATCTGAATTTTGCAGGCACAGCAGAATTTTCTAAGGAGACCAAATTTACAAATGTGAATTTCTAATATGTCAAAGAGTCTTGCTTACAATTTCACGTAGAGCCTTTAAATGTATTCCTTTCTTCCTTCCTTTCTACCCTTTCTCCCCTTCTCCTCTCTCCTTTTCATGTCTCCCTACCAGTGGTAGGTTGCTCCTGGTTCTGTCCGGTTCTTGAGAACCAGTAGTAAAAGTGGCGGGAGGCTCCATCTACTCTCCTGGATGTCATAAGGTACGATCTGCGTGCGCTCATGTTGCAAACTGGTAGTAAAGGTAAGTAGAACCCACCCCTGCTTCCTACCTCCCCTTCCCTTTTTCCCCTTCTCCTCTTTCTTCCTTCTTCCCTCCCTCCCTTCATTTTCTCCCTTTCTTCTCCCCCCTCTTCCTTCCTTCCTTTCTCCTCCCTCCCTTTCCTTTCTCCCCTCTTCATTGCACCCTACTTCCCCTCCCCCCTTTTTATTAATCATATTTATACGCCACCCACTCTCCGAGGACTCTGGGCGGCTTACAACAATCAACAGTGTACTAAATAGCATATTGCTCCCAAAAATCTGGGTCCTCATTTTACCCACCTTGGAAGGATGGAAGGCTGAGTCAACCTTGAGCCGGTGAGATTTGATCCGCTGATCTGCTGAACTAGCAGTCAGCTGAAGTAGCTTCAGTACACCACTCTAATCACTGCACCACCTTGGCTCTTTCCCTTTCTCCCTTTCTCTTCCTTCCTTCTTCCCTCCCTTCTACCTTTCTGTTTCTCACCTTTTCCTCTCCCTTCTTCATTTCTCCCTCCCCCCCCTCCCTCCTTTCCCTTTCTCCCCTTCCCCTTTCCTTCCTTCTCCCCTCTCCCTCCCTCCCTGCCTCCCTCCCTTCCCTTTTTTCTTTTCTTTTCTTTTTTCTTTCTTTCTTTTCTTTCTTTCTTTCTTTTTCTTTCCAGATAAATGATCCTACTACTTTTTTTTTAAAAAGAACCGTTAGGTGAAAGTCTGCAACTGTAATATATAGCTATGGTAGGTACAATGGTGTTGATGAAAGAAAAGGCTTTTAATGGGCATAAAATCACAAAAAAAAAAAAATAAACTGCTAATGTCCTCTTGTTAATTGAAGGAAAGAAATATTACTGAGAGCACCCTTGGTGAAAGGATGTTTTAGTCTCCAGTCCCCTAATCATCCTAGTTGCTCTCCTCTGCACTTTTTCTAGAGTCTCAACGTCTTTTTTATAGTGTGGTGACCAAATATGGTGGCTCTAACATTTGTAGTGTTGTTTTGTCCTGCTTGCTCGCCTCTCCCTTGCTTCTGGCTCCTGTGGGACCCAGAAAAGGGATCTGCTTCACTTCCTTAACTACTCAACATCTACATGGCCGGAGTGTGGACAAAGGCCAGATCAGCTGGAGAATATGACAGCTACCCCTTAATTGCTTCCTTGCTTTTTCTCAGCCAAAATGAGCATGTAAGTCGATGCAAGGATTCTGCTTAATTATCTGCCTCGAATTAATCAAGGACGATGTCTGTTCTTTAGCAGAGCTGTAAAGGGAGGCAGTTCTAACTTGCACCTAAGTAGGGCACACGTGTCCTGACAACAGACAAGTCCCAACAGTCTCTGCTTGTGTTGTAAGGAGGTTGACTTTATCTAATGCACAACCAGTATCTGTAATTATCCTTAACTATTCTGCTTTCTTCCTCAAGCCATGTCATTTCAACTCTAGGTAAGGTAAAGGTAAAGGATCCCCTCGCACATATGTGCTAGTCATTCCTGACTCTAGGGGGTGGTGCTCATCTCCGTTTCAAAGCCGAAGAGCCAGCGCTGTCCAAAGACGTCTCCATGGTCATGGCCGGCATGACTCAATGCCAAAGACGCACGGAACGCTGTTCCCTTCCCATCAAAGGTGGTCCCTATTTTTCTATTTGCATTTTTTGTGCGCTTTCAAACTGCTAGGTTGGCAGAAGCTGAGACAAGGAATGGGAGCTCACCCCATTATGCAGCACTAGGGATTCGAACTGCTGAACTTCCAACCTTTTGATCGACAAGCTCAGCTTCTTAGCCACTGAGCCACGGCATACCTCTGGGTAGAATTCACTAATTCATTAATTGTTCTATTGGTGTCATAATCGTGCAGGGTGACTTCTATTAGTCTATGACAAGGGTGGCAAACTCAAGGCCTATGGGTTGGATCTGGCCCATGGGGCTGCCCTGAAAACAGTGAAGGACTGGCCTGCTGTGCCTCTGCCAGCAAAAACAGAGCTCAGGAGGGCCACACGCCTTCACCCCTCCTTCTGTTTTCAGCTATGATGGTCTCCTGCAGCCCTCTGCCAGGAAAAAATGGAACTCAGGGGGCTGCACCTGTTTTCACAGAGTGATACAGGCTGTCCTAGCCAAAAATGGAGCCTGGGAAAGGCCACCTGAGCTACCACAGGTGCCCCAGACATGAGTGACATTGAACTGGCCATGCCCACCTGGCCATGCCCCCTCCCAGGCCACCCGAGGTCAAGCACAACCCTGATGCAGCCCTCAATGAAATCGAGATTGAAATTCCTGGTCTATGTGATCACCTGAATAGTCTATGGAGATTCTCAGTCATCCAGGTCATGATTCTCCGAAAGGTGCTTTTTCAAGAGGCAACTAGACTTTCTGGTTTTTCTTTGAAGATGTTTTTGCTTCTCAACATAGGAGAACAAATCCATCAGAACTAGGTTCAGCAGTCCATCTGCATTTAAAAGACAAAGGTCGCTTTTTTGAAGATAGCAAAATTCACATTTTGGATAGAGACGACCCCTGGTTTGAAAGAAGGGTGAAAGAGGCCATCTATGTCAAAATTGAACAGCCCTCTCTCAAGGGAGAGAGATACGACATCCTCTATCTCCACACCCATTTGCATTACTCAGGTGACCTTGACGACACAAGATAAAACTCCAGGTGGCCTTAATGACTTGCTAAATGACCAGCTATCTGTAAATCCTTTCATTGCCCACCATTCAGTCACAGCTGAAGAAGCTTCTTGGATGAGAACCAAAACATCTTCAAGGAAAAACAAACAAATAAGAAAGTCCGGTTGCCTCTTGAAAAATCACCTTGGGACTCCCAGGTCATGGTCACCCCAAAGGTGCTTTTTCAAAAGTCAACTGGGTTTTCTTTGTTTTTCCTTGAAGATTTTTCTCTTCTCACCCAAGAAGCTTCTTCAGTTCAGAATGAATGGTGGAGATTGGTAGGATTTATATTCCTTGCAGTCATCTGGTGGTTAGCCCTCTTCCTGAGAGACACCATCTATCTCCTGTCCACAACATAGTCCTTTCAGCAGTCCCAATACGTTTCGATGCCCCTCTGCACTATTCAGGGCACAAATAAATCTCCAAGTACTCTCAACGACTCTCAGAAAGAGGGCTAACGACCAGATGACTGCAAGGAATATAAACCTTTCCATTCTACCATTTGGTCAGAACTGAAGAAGCTTCTTGGATGAGAAGCAAAACATCTTCAAGGAAAAAAAAAAGCAAGTCCAATTGCCTTTGGAAAAAGCACCTTTGGATCATCTTATTAGGCTTATTTGGATGTGTATCTTTTTTTTTTAATTTGATTTATACGCTGCCCTTCTCCGGAGACTCAGGGTGGCTTACAATGCATTAAGCAATAGCTTTCATACTATTATCATACTTCATCTTGGTCATTCCGGGGTCATTCTTCTTCTGTGCAATTGGGGAACACCTTTCTTTCAAACCCATTCTCTCATCTTTCTCCTGGCCAGGTTTTTGAGCTGATCCCTGACCTGGATAAGCCTAAGAAAGAACTGCCAGCAGTGACTGGGTGAGCTGAAGGGTCAGGGGTGGGATTCAAATATTTTAGCAACCAGTTGTCTGCCTGGTTGCTGGGTGGGGATGTCCATGGTGGGCGTGGCCTATTCAGCCTCCTGCACCATGTTGGTAGTGGGCATTTTCACCCTCCCCAATCTCTGGAGGTTTTCTTTGAGTCTCAGGCGGGCAAAAATGACCTCCCCAGGCACCAGAGGCCCTCCAGAGGCCAGAAACGGGTCTGTTTCTGGATTTCTGGAACTTCCAGGAGCCCATTTTTCACCCTCCCAAAGTCTCTACGCATCCCCTGCACTTACCTGGCATCCAAAATGGGCCACTTGGAGACTCCTGGCAGGGGAGGGGAGGGGAGAAGGGAGGGGGTGGCAGCCAGTCCTTGCAACTACTGGTTCGGTGAAGCAGATGTAAAATTAGCATGCGGTTTGCCCGAACTGATCCAAACCGGCTGAATCTCAGCCCAGTGTAGGGTGGATCAGGAGAAAGACAGAAGCAACTTTCTCTGCTACTCCGTGCAAGATCTCACCTGTCAGAGGCTGTTTTGTCTTAACGGATGATTACCACTTTTTCAGAGGAGGAATACATCTACACTGTGTCCTTAAACAGACTGCTGATAGTCAAGCTTCCTTTGAATGCACTGTCATGCAAAAGACTTCTGCAAAAGCCAGAGTGAGCTTTACAGATAGCTAGTCTACCTGTCTGTCAAAATTTGACTCTTCCCCAGGCCTAGCTCCATCCCACATTAAAGAAACTGACTGACGGATGCTTTCTTATCAGCTGGTGACATTTTGATGGGAGAGGAAGGAAGCAAAGGTAGCTGGTTCCTCCAATTTTTTTTCCTTACCTTGGTCTGTAGACTAAGAGCCAGTGAAGCATGGAAAGGGGTTGGATCAGGAATAGAGATTCTAGTCCACTCCTCTTCAGATGTGAAAGGACTTAGCCCAGGGTTGTCAAACTCATGTCGTCACAGGGGTGTCATGTGACATAACAGTAACAGAGTTGGAAGGGACCTTGGAGGTTATCTTATCCAACCCCCTACTCATGCAGGAGACCTGTAGTAGGGATTCAAACCACCAAACTGCCAACCTTTCTGATTGACAAGCTCAGCGTCTTAGCCACTGAGCCAGGGGTGAAATCCAGCAGGTTCTGACAGGTTCTGGAGAACCGGTAGCAGAAATTTTGAGTAGTTCAGAGAACTGGCAAATACCACCTCTGGCTGGCCCCAGAGCGGGGTGGGAATGGAGATTTTGCAGTATCATTCCCCCAGGAGTGGGGAGGGATTGGAGATTTTGCAGTATCCTTCCCCTGCCACGCCCACCAAGCCATGCCCACCAAACCACACCATGCTCACCAAGCCACGCCCACAGAACCGGTAGTAAAAAAAAAATTGAATTTCACCACTGAAAGAGAGCCTCAACAGTGCTTTCTTGATAGTAGAACGTTTGTATGAAAAATTATGTGGAAGGGATGGGTTTCTTTTTGATACCTAGGTACTCTTTGATACCTAGTCAGTATCAGGATTTTTTTTTCTGCTTTGCTAAACCGGGTGGGGGCAGGGACAGCATGTGACACATCTGGCCTGCGGGCCACAAGTTTGACACCCCTGCCTTAGCCCATTCTCAGTTAGACTAACTGTGGGATTGTGAAGAGCATTTATGACTGTTACCTGAGTTCCTGAAGGAAAAGTACATGATAAATCAATCCAAAAAATGCACCTTCGTCTGACAATGGATTTAGCAAAGGTTTGGAACATTTTAGATTGATGTGATTCTGCAGGCTTCAAGATTGGTAGAGAGAACTGTAATTCAATGATGAGTGGGGGGAAAGTGAAGTTAGATGACCTCTTCATTCCTAGTAGCATCAACCCAGGGTTCCACTTAATTAAATGTTCCCAGAATTTGAAAACAAATCTATACCATTTCAGGGAAATAGTGTTTTACATAGTAAGGTAAATTTTACTTGTTTGCCTGCTTCGAAAGTGGTCCTTGTAACTCTTCACTTTGCTCTCTGTTACACAGGTTTTAAAATTATGCTACAAGTGATTTGACTTTGTGGTTTAGACAAATCATACCACAAAGATTTGGAAACAATTTGATTAGGAAAGGACTATGATGGATGGATGGATGGATGGATGGATGGATGGATGGATGGATGGAAAGAAGGAAGGAAGGAAGGAAGGAAGGAAGGAAGGAAGGAAGGAAGGAAGGAAGGAAGGAAGGAAGGAAGGAAGGAGGAAAGAGAGAGAGATGATGGATGGATGGATGGATGGATGGATAGATAGATAGATAGATAGATAGATAGATAGATAGATAGATAATGACAGACAGAGACAGACAGATGAGAGAGACAGAGAGAGAGAGAGAGAAGCATATTTATTAATTTTACACAGCATATGCAAACTAAATAAACATAAAACATGACCCAAGCATAGAAGTTTTCAAAATGCAGAGCAGGGGAGGGGAGTGGGGGAGAAAGTATGAAGAAAATAAAAGAAAAATACAGCAATCAAATCATTCCTCAAACCTGATGCAGCTGCTTAGCTTTTCCTTACTAAAAAGCTAGCAAGGCTCTGTGGTCTTTTCTTCTTTTTTTGGCCAAGATTATCACCGACTCCTTTTTTTTTAAAAAAAAATATATATTTTGCAAGTATGGAATCCAAGCTGCCAAGAAGGGCACATGGGAAGAAGCTGCTGATTATACACCGGTGAGCCTGACCTCTTTCAGCTGCAAAGGAAAACGTCAAGTGGAGAAAAGGCCACTGATTTTGTCAAAGGCGACAGATGTTTCTGCTTTACAACTGACAAAATTGGCAGCCACGACATACCAACACAATTTAAAATGTAAGCAGTTGGCACTTCGGGATAATTGCTTGGATCCTAGGATAATACACTCCTGGCATCAACACTCTCTAGAATAAACCATCCTTCCTTTCCCCCCCACCCCACCCCATTGGCAAATGGGCATGGAGAGAATTCCTCAAATCCGATTCATGAAGACAAGCAATAAGTGTAACCTCAAGTGTCACTCACAGCAGACGTTCCATGATCTGGGACTGCAATAATCCAGATGAACGTTAGCTGGTGGCAAGTGTTGGAAGAAAGGTCCATCTGGGTTCAGTTCCAAGTGGGGAAAAAAGACACTGGATTCATGGAAGTTGCTTGGAAAGAAGGTTTATTGATGAACAGGATCACATGGCTTGAGATCTTGGGCTCTCAGAGATGCTGAGAGTGCCCTGGTTTTATGCCCCCTGTTGGGATTTGAATTTGAGCTTGTATTCTGATTGGTTGTCAGACTCCCATGGGGCCATGCAGGGATATCACTGTAAGACTGTGTTTTGAGTCCAAGTTTGGTTGCACCTTGCTGGGTGATGCAATCTTCCCAGGTGCCATATGGTGGGCTAATCCTATCATGTCCTGAGGGCCATGTCTTAATCCCATCACCCTGGATCTGAAAGTCTTCTGTGTTGTAGATAAGATGTCTTTTGTCTTTATGGGGCTATTAACAAAAGTAGGGGCTGCCTTTTTAATATTTCCTAGAATATTTCATTTTCCTAGGAAAGGGGTGGATGCTAACTTCCTACAAAGACAAGCAATAAGTATAACCTCAAGTGTCACTCACAACAGAAGTTCCATGTCCCGATAAACATTAGCTGGTGGCAAGGAGACAACATTATTCATTTCTCTTGCTTTCATTCCTTTTCATGATCTTTTGGCATTTGTAGCCTGATTCATAGTCAAGGGCTAATTAATAATCCTGGATACACTTATTTTCCAGCAAACAGATGGAGCCCAAGATTGTTGATTTTTAGCCAGGGAAAGTTTTAGCGATCAGAACAGGTTATTCATTATATTTGTGTGTTTAATAGCAGTGTTCCTTCCCTATTTTTTTTTCCAGTTTATTTATATATTTTCTCTTTACATACAATAAGTGCTTGGTGAACAGTTTACTGCCTTGGTCAGTTTATTTACATAATAATGCTTTTTCAGTTCCTAGATTCAACCTCTGTTGTCCAACCATTGATAAATAAGTCCCAAGTTCAAAAATATTCTTTGGTTTCTTTTATCTTCACTGTTAATTTATCCATTTCTGCACAGTCTAATTTTTTTTATTGTATTTTCTTTTGTAGGTGTTTCTTCATTTTTCCAGTATTGTGCAAATACAATTCTTGCTGCTGTCAAAACCTGTAATATTAAATATATATTCCCTTTATCGTATTTTTCTGGTATAATGCCTAATAAAAACAGATCTGTTTTATAATCTATATGCTGCCTTAACATTTTTTTCTAACCACGTATGCACTTTCATCCATTTTTTTTCCTTTTGGGCATGCCCACCACATGTGATAATATGTGCTCTGCATTTGATTACATTTTCAACATTTTAAAATACTTTTCCTAACCTCATCAGTGGTAAGTGCCACCTATAAAATATTTTATACAGATCTTCCTTATAGGTAGTTGCCATCCTCAGTTTATAGTTTCTTTCCCAAAGTTTTTGCCAATTATCTAATTCTATACAGTGTCCCAAATTCTTTCCCCAAACAAAGAATTCCCTTAACAAACCTATCCAGACTTGTTGTGCCTCTTAGATTGACTATCTCTGCAAACAATTTACAGTAGTCTAAAGGCTTTTGTCTGTTTACCAGAAAAAGTTGGCATTCCTTCACACAGTTGAGCACAGTTTGATTTATTCAGTCACTTTTGCTAGCAACTACTCTATGAAGCATCCATTAAAATATTCCCCTATTATGCTATGTCAGAAGCCCGAGGTTATGATGGAAAATTTTAAATACAGGCGGAAGACTGTTAGAAACAAGCATTTGGACCAAACTATTGATACAGGAGAAAAAGTTTGCCATTTTACACTATCTTGTTACACTCAAATACCAGTATATAGATCATTGAGGTACAGAATGAAACAATTTTGCTGTATATCCTAAACAGAAGTTAAATGTAGCCACAGATCATTATTAAATTTCAGTCATTTTGACTTTAAATTTATGAAGAAGAGACCATTATAATTGTCTGCAATACCCTGTTTTCCCCAAAATAAGACATCCCCTGATATTAAGCCCAATCGGGTTTTTGAGTACATGGCAATAAGGCCAAGCAGTTATTTCAGGGTTCAAAAAAATATAAGACAGGGTTTTATTTTTGGGGAAACAAATGGTATAAAATTCATAATATACTTTTCAAAATGTTTGCTTTCTCTGATAATCATATATTTACAGGTTCGGTTCTGAGAACATACAGAAGGCAGCAATCCTATTTTTTCTTCTATGGTCTGTGTTTAACACGGTGTAATAAACTTGCAACTTTGGATATGAACTGTTCCTGGGATCAGTTATTTGGATCCCTTGGATCAGAAAATGTAAAGATTCCATTTCAGTGAAGAATAGTATGCAATCTTTACTATAAATCTTTACTATTACTTCTCGCCTGGACTATTGTAACGCTCTCTACATGGGGCTCCCCTTGGGGTGCACCCGGAGGCTCCAACTGGTGCAGAATGCGGCCACGTGGGAGATTATGGGAGTGACAGGGCGCTCCCATGTGACACCTCTCCTGCGGGAGCTGCATTGGCTACCAGTGGACTTCCGGGTGCGCTTCAAGGTGTTGGTGATCACTTTTAAAGCGCTCCATGGCTTAGGACCAGGGTACTTACAGGACCACCTTCTGCCACCAATTGCCTCCCATCGGCCGGTTCGCTCCCACAGAGAGGGCCTCCTTAGGATGCCGTCAGCCAGACAATGCCGGCTGGTGACCCCCAGGGGGAGAGCCTTCTCTGTGGCAGCTCCCACCCTCTGGAACAATCTTCCCCCAGAATTGCGAATGATCTCAGACCTCTGGACTTTTCGTCGGGCCTTAAAAACTTACTTTTTCCAGTTAGCCAGACTGGCCTGATCCCATGGTTAATTTTTAGAGTTTGATATTAAATATTAATTGAACTGTTTTAAATTTATGGGCCAAATTTATATTAGTTGCTTTTAAAATTGTTTTCACTTTTGTACAATTGTTTTTTACTTGTGGCTGTTCACCTTGCCCTGAGTCCGCAAGGAGAAGGGCGGTATATAAATCTAATAAATGAAATGAAATGAAATGAAATGAAATGAAATGAAATGAAATAACTGGTAAAATTCTTTTAATTGTCAGGAGTTTGCTCGTGAAAATTTTCACACGAAAGAAAATGTTTTCTTAATCTTGTGCCATGTTTCCATGATCAAACTCATTTTTTCCTCTTTTTTCTTATTGCCAGATGATGGATCTTACCTGTTACGAGTGACCTCTGTTGCATTCAATAACCACACTGGCTATGTTGCTGGACTTCATTCTAATAAGAACAATAACTTTATTATACATTTCATGCATTGGTGGTATTCAGCTGGTTCGGAACTGGTAGCTCCGACGATCAGCTGGCCACGCCCACCCTCCCTCGCCCTATCCTGTCCTTTATTTCCTGCTTTGTAGTTCATCTCAATTGCATGGCACAGCTGTTTTTCTTCCCTCACTGTTCTACTTACCTTTGCTGACTTGGAAGGTAAGCAGCTGAGCTTCTAAATGCTCCATTTTCAGCGCAAGCGCCATAACTATGCATGTGCAATGCGCGTGCTCACCGAACCAGTTGTTAAACCGGCAGCATTCCACCACTGATTTCATGTAGTTATCAAGGATAAACCTTATGAACTACTTACGGAAAAACAGAGGTATAAATATCATGATCTTTAACAGGTGCTTGAAGAGATAAGGAGACTTCTTGTTTTGTTCCTTTTTTTAAAAAAACAAAACACCATACCTTTCTTCTAATTTGTAACTGAATTTATCAAATAACAAGTTTTGGTAAAAAAAAACAACAAGAAGAAAAAAGCAGCTAGAGAGAACAATTTCTTTTGTACGAAGACGCTCAGAATAGAACATTAATACATGAACCATAAAATGAGAAAGAATCATAACTGGCAAGGAAACAGGAAGGAACAATTGGTTTCAAGAAGCTGGCTTTAGATGTGTGAACAACTTAATGTCTTGCAAATCACACATAAAACAAACTGGCCAATTCATCCTCGTTTCTTTGATGGGGCATTTGTGGTTCGTATAATATTCTTTTAAACAGCAAGCCTACCCAATTATTTCTTCAGGATATTGTCTGGAGTTTCTGTAGAATAGGAGTCAACAGCACAAAAGGTGAATTTTCACTCTCAGCAAGTGTTAACCGGCAAGGTGTCAATCTCCAAATTCAGAGATAATCAGATACTTGAAACCTATCATGGCTCCCTAACAAATTCTAGGGAGAACCGATATTTCTCCAAGCCTTGAAGCTGCAAATGTTTGGAAGGGCTTCTGGGTCAGCATAGAAAAGGTGGAGGGTCAGATGGGACTACTTTGAGGTGAACAGAATTATTCTGTTTGTCTGCCCTGAAGGAAGTAGAAAGCTCACTTTCTATCAATGGGATTCAAATAATTTAACAACTGGTTCTCTGCATTAATGACCGGCTGGGTGGGCGTGGCCATGGTGGGTGTGGCCAGGGGTGTGTGAAAGGCAGCACTCAGCCTCCTGCAACCCCTGGGAGCAAAATGAGCCGTGGGGTGGGGTGAGGGCGCTGCACCCCAGTGCCCCATTTTGGGCCTAATAGTCCTCCCTGCAGCCTCCTGGGAGCAAAAATGGCCATAGGGAGGCCACACTGCATCCCTGCACCCCGTTTGGGGCCCAGTAGGCCTCCATGAACTTACCTGGGAGTCAAAATGGGGCACATGGGGATTCCTGGAAGGGGTGGGGGGGGAGTGGCAAACCAGCAATTTAACAACCCATTCGCCCGAACCAGTCTGAACCGGCTGAATCCCACTACTGGATATGCCCTTTCACCTTGGGAAGCGAGGGAGATATTTATCTTTGGGAGAGAAACCATTTTGGGTTGTCCATTTTCAACATTATCATACCCTTTTAGAATTGCAACCTTCAAAAAATTACAAAAGGATGTTCTGACAAAAATATAAACTATATAAAACCCTAGTAAAACCACACCTAGAATACCGCAACCAATTTTGGTCATTATACTACAAAAAAGATGTAGGAAGTTAGCACCCACCCCTCTCCTAGGAAAATGGGATATTTTAGGAAATATTAAAAAGGCAGAATATTTCTCCTAAAAGGGAGGCAGAAACTCAGCCCCCTCCCTCCCCACCTTTGTCAATAGGTCATTAAGACCTGGGCCGGTCTATTCTACATAACAGAAATCTACCTCCTTCAGGTGGAGCCAATTAATTGCCCTTCATTGCATCACCCAACAAGATTCAACCAAACTTAACACAGAGATAACCTAAAAAAAACTATCTATGACCTCTGACAGCAACCAATCAGGATACTCTTCCTGTGCCCCAAGAAGTTCAAAACCAGAGAAGGTATAAAACCCAGGGACTCTCAGCATCTTTTCCCTTTTCTGCTCAGGATCTCAAGCCATGCGATCCTGTCCACCATTAAAAACCTTCTTTCCAATCAGCCACCATATTTCCAATGTCTTTCTCCCCACAACTGAACCCAGATGGACATTTTTTTCCAACAAGACTTTGGAAAAAGTTCAGAGAAAAGCAACTAAGATGATCAAAGGCCTGGAGATTAAAAGAGATGAAGAATGGCTGCGGGATTTGGGTTTGGCTAGTCTAGAGAAAAGAAGAATTAGGGTGACATGATAGCAGTATTCCAGTACTTGAGAGGCAAAGAAGTAAGGGTCAAATTATTCTCCAAAGCACCAGAAGACAGGACAAGAAAAATGGCTGGAAACTAATCAAAGAGAGAAGTAACCTGGAATTGAGGAGAAACTTCCTAACAGTGAGGACAATTTATCAGTGGAACAGCTTACCTCCAGAAATTGTGGGTGCTCCACACTATTTATTTATTTATTATTTCAATTTATATCCCGCCCTTCTCCCCGGGAGGGGGACTCAGGGCAGTGAACAACCAGATTTAAAACACATATAATACAAACATTAAAAGAATTATAAAATTAAATTAAATTCATTGGCGTTCCAAATAAAATCCTAACCCCATTAAAATACCCAATTTAAAACCCCAAAAATCAATTAAAAATTTTGTTAAAACCCCATTAAAAACAATCAAGCAAGGCCGGCTTGTTGGAATAAATAGGTCTTAAGGGCCTTTCGGAAAGTGCGGAGGTCCGGGATCAAACGAACTTCTGGAGGCAGCTCGTTCCATAGGGTGGGTGCCCCCACAGAGAAGGCTCTCCCCCTGGGGGCCGCCAGCCGACATTGCTTGGCTGATGGCACCCTGAGAAGGCCCTCTCTGTGTGAGCGTACTGGCCGGTGGGAGGTTATCGGTAGCAGCAGGCGGTCCCGCAAATACCCCGGTCCGATGCCATGGAGCGCTTTAAAGGTCAAAACTAACACCTTGAAGCGCACCCGAAAGACCACCGGAAGCCAGTGCAGCTCGCGCAGGAGAGGTGTCACATGGGAGCGCCCTGTCGCTCCCATAATCACCCGCGCAGCCGCATTCTGGACCAGTTGGAGCCTCCGGGTGCACCCCAAGGGGAGCCCCATGTAGAGAGCGTTACAGTAGTCCAGGCGAGACGTGGCGAGTGCATGAGTGACTGTGCACATGGAGTCCCGATCCAGAAAGGGGCGCAACTGGCGCATCAGGCGAACCTGATAAAAGGCCCCCCTGGATGCTTTTAAGAAGAGTCTAGACCATCACTTATTTGAAATAGTATAGGACTGTGATGGCAAACCTATGGCACGGGTGGCACAGCTGGCACATGGAGCCGTATAGGTGGGCACACAAGTTCAGCTCTGGCATGCATGTGTGCGCCAGCCAGCTGGTTTTCAGGCCTTCTGGGCCCACCAAAAGTCAGGAAACACACTGTTTCTGGCCTCCGGAGGGCCTCTGGGGGGGGAGGCCATTTTTGCCCTCCCCAGGCTCCTAGAAAGGCTCTGGAGCCTGGAGAGAACAAAAAGCAGGCCTACCGGGCCCACCAGGCCATTGCGTGCCAAAAGTGGGGGGAACAGGGGGGCGGGGTGCATAGAATTATGGATGTGGGCACTTGTGTGTGTGACCCGACCACTCTCCCACCGCTTTTGGCATGCAATGGCAAAAAGGTTAGCCATCACTGGTATAAGATCTGCTTGAGCCAAGGTCCCTTCCAGTTCATTCATTCTAATATTGCTACCTTTATTTCTGATCCCTTTTCAAATGATCAGATATTGTCTTCCTACCAGGGGTGAAATCTACTTACCTTCCTTACCAGTTCAGAAGTGCACGTGCTATCGTCATGTCTGATTTTGGACCCTCTGCGCATGTGCAAAGCCTTCTGTGCATGCTCAGAGGGTCCAAAACAGGTTACTTCCTGGTTTTAACGTCATTTTAAGTGACGTCCGGGCGGGTGGGCAAAGCCTCGCGCTGCCACTGCTACCGGTTTGCCGAAATATATGCCATAGCTGCTACCGATTTGCATGAACCAGACAGAACTGGCAGGATTTCACCACTGCTCCCTACCCCCACCCTCAGTAGTAGATCAGTTTGTGTCCCATGCAGAACGATCTCATGATTTTTTTTTTTTTTTTTGCTGATTAACATCTGCTTTGAACCCATCACCTAATATGTGTAATTAAGAACCTTTATCCCAACGCATGTTACTAACAGCATACAGTGAACTGCATTTAAAATTTTAATGCCGGCTGGGAAA
The DNA here is from genome assembly GCA_030761175.1 of Masticophis lateralis. Taxonomy (NCBI): domain Eukaryota; kingdom Metazoa; phylum Chordata; class Lepidosauria; order Squamata; family Colubridae; genus Masticophis; species Masticophis lateralis. Next base: position 125,021,051 of record JAUDYJ010000004.1, read on the forward strand.
TATCTTCATGGAACTTTTTACTGCTTCTTTTTAATTTAAGCATCCTGATATGATGCCAGCCAAAAACCTCCTAAAAGCAGATGATTGATGAACATATTAAAAAGTGCCGGTCCTGATAGAGATAGTTTGGAATGGATGGAAACCGTTAAAATCCCAGCATTGCGTGAAGTGAGTTCTATTCAGTTCCTGATTCTATATAGACAGGGTTTCATGAGGGAACTTTTGTTGAGCCACCTGATCAAAGGTATTTGTCAAAATCCTTGGCAGTTTTAATAGGAAGTACCGCAAAGAGAATTTTTGGGCACTGCAGATTAATGTGGTAATGAATGGAACAGATTTCAGAAGGAAAGAAAAGTGTTGAGACACAGCTGGTCCTTTTCCAAATTGGAACTAGGCAGCTGGTTTATAAAACTATGGTGAAAAGTTGGACAACACAGTTGGACAGGCACAGGTACAGTACATGTAGTACCTTGCTCAATAGTAGTAACTGTGAGAGGGATCTTGGAGTCCTAGTAAATAAGAGCCAGCCGTGTGCTGCAGCTGCCAAAAAAGCCAACACAGTTCTAGGCTGCATAAACAGAGGGATAGACTCAAGATCACATGAAGTGTTAATACCACTTTATAAGGCCTTGGTAAGGCCATACTTGGAATACGGCATCCAGTTTTGGTTGCCACAATGTAAAAAAAAAGATGTTGAGATTCTAGAAAGAGTGCAGAGAAGAGCAACAAAGAGGATTAGGGGACTGGAGGCTAAAACATATGAAGAACGGTTGCAGGAACTGGGCATGGCTAGTTTAATGAAAAGAAGGACTAGGGGAGACATGATAGCAGTCTTCCAATGTCTCAGGGGCTGCCACAAAGAAGAGGGAGTCAAGCTATCCTCCAAAGCACCTGAAGGCAGGACAAGAAGCAATGGGTGGAAACTAATCAAGGAGAGAAGCAACCTAGAACTCAGGAGAAATTTCCTGACAGTGAAAACAATTAATCAGTGGAACAACCTGCCTCCAGAAATTGTGAATGGTCCAACACTGGAAGCTTTTAAGAAGATGTTGGAAAACCTTTGTCTGAAGTGGTGTAGGGTTTCCTGCCTAAGCAGGGGGTTGGACTAGAAGACCTCCAAGGTACTATTCTATTCTGATAACAATTCCATATTTGGACATGAAAATAATCAAACTGTGGTACTACAGAATGGAATGGAATGGAATGGAGTGGAGTGGAGTGGAGTGGAATGGAATGGAATGGAATGGAATGGAATGGAATAGAATAGAATAGAATAGAATAGAATAGAATAGAATAGAATAGAATAGAATAGAATAGAATAGAATAGAATAGAATGGTATTCTTTATTGCCCAAGTGTGATTGGACACACAAGGAAGCTCCCACCCGCTGGCCATACCCACCATGGCCAAAACCACCCAGCCGATCATTAGGGCAGAGAACCGGTTGCTAAAATTATTTGAATCCTGCCACTGATTATAATACATATACATCACATACATTATATTATACACAATCTATCAATAGAGGCACTCTTAAAATTAGCTTCTTTTCATTGTTTAGAAAATTCTTCAATATGATCAGTGTTAAGACATTCTGTTCAGTTTTGTATTTAGCAAGTCAACTTTAACTGTTCTTCTCCTTTAACTGTAATCTTTAGTTCTTTCTTATTCTCTCCAATGTCCAACCTTCAAAGTCTATGCGTAGTCTATATTTTAAAAAAAAAACAACATTAAATAAAATAATCACTTTAGTTATTGAACATCAGCATCTTTCCATCAAACTGTGCCTTGCAAACATTTCAGCCAAATCAAATTTCTTTCTTGGGTGATAAGTATAAATTAAAAAGAAAATTAATAGCTAATACAAAGATCCTATCGGGTCCCCAAAGTTTGATGATTTTGCTATCTTCAGAACATTTTATGCTGACAGCTTATTGCAGGGGTAACCAGGGATAATTCCTTTGATAGCAGTGGTCTCATCTTTAGCAGGCAGATCCATCTCAGTTTAAAAGCTAGTTCCAAAACCTGACTGACGGTTGATTATGATCCAGGAAAAAAAAAATCCCAAGGCACAGCTTTGAATCACAAATATTGGGTTAAACTGAATTAAAGGTAAATAGCAGATTTATTTATTTGTTTAAGTCAGGTGTCAAAGTCAAGGCCCGGGGGCTGGATTCGGCCTGCAGGGTGCTTAGATCTGGCCCATGGGGCCACTCTGAAAATAGCGAAGGACTGGCTGGCAGTGTCTCTGCCAGGAAAAACAGAGCTCGGGGGGAGGGGGGCTGCAGGCAGCCCTCCCGAGCTCCATTTTTGCTGGCAGAGGGTTTCAGGAGGCTGTTGCAGCCAAAAACAGAGCTCGGGGACCTGTTTTCACTGGTAGAGCACTCAGGCCACCACAGGTGCCCCTGTCATGAGTGATGTCAAGGTGGCCATTCCCCCCTGCCCCTCCCCCCTCAGGCCCGCCAAGGTGAAACACAATCCTTATGCAGCCCTCAAGAGTTTGACACCTCTAGTCTAAGCCATTTATGTACCCTTTAACACATACAACGATCCACCCACCCACCCTTTAAAGAATAGAATAGAAAGAGAAAGAAGCAATAGAAATAGAACAAATTATAGAAAATGAATAGAACAGCACAGCACAGCACAGAATAGAAATAATTATCATGATCAGTGGTGGGTTGCTCCCGGTTCACCCCGGTTTGTGTGAACCGGTAGTGTCAGTGGTGGGAGGCTCCATTTACCCACCCAGATATCATCAAAAGCACTCTGTGTCAAGGTTCCAAGGAACACCCCCAACCAAATAAAACTCCGAGGCCTGAGGTTCCTCAAAGTTCTAATTTATTAGAGATGTCATGTTGGCACATCTGGGAAAACCCAAATCTGAAAGCTTCCAGGTTTCCCCCACCAAGCTAAGAGTTCACAGCCCTGCCCCACACCCACAAGTTCATCACATTGTCCAATCAACTCTTCACACTCTAACGGATACAATCTTCATGCAGTCTCCATTAGATGCAGTCAAAAGTCCTTGACTACGGAATGTTGTTATGACTAACTTTCTACCGCTCCAACAACATCCCCCTCCCAACTTCCCCAGCTAAAATATGTGGCAGTTCAGAAGCAAAAAGAAAAGTTGTCTTCCAAAACTGACACTCTGCACATGCTCAGAAGCTTCTGCATATGCTCAGAAGCACCACACGCTTGAAAAGCAAGCACGAGTGCCTGTGCACTATCGATAGTGAACCGGTAATGCCGGGATTTGAATCCCACTACTGATTATGATCATGAAAAAACTTTCCCTGCAATACAATAACCGTTGTGTTCAACTTCCTTCATTGTATTTCAGCTCACATAATAAAGTGGGCATTTATCAGATCCAGAAACAATAATGTTTGCCTCAGACGTACATCTATTAACGTTCATAAATAGATAGATAATGATACATTCTAGGTCTAGTAAGAGAGAAAACTTGTGAGAGCACTTAAAAACAAATCCTGGCAATATTTCATTAGTACTTAGTAGTTAGTATTACAAATTTTTCAAGGTCTTTATAATGCACACTGGGTGGTACAGTGGCTCAGCGATTTTAAGACCCTGGGCTTGTCAGCTGACAAGCCAGCAGCCCCCGTTCGAGACCTGATTACCAGCCAGTGGGGTGAGCTCAGTGGTGGGATTCAACCAATTTGCACCACTTTGGCCAAACCGGTTGTTAAATTGCTGTCTGGCCGCTCCCCTTCACTTCCAGAAGTCCCCACATGCCCCATTTTGGCTCCCAGGAGGCTGCAGGGAGGCCTACTAGGCCCAAAATGGGGGATGGTGATCGCACCCCCCCTTGCAGCCCATTTTTGCTCCTAGAGGGGTGCAGGAGGCCAAGTGCTGCCTGTCACTCACCCCTGGTTACGCCCACCATGGCCACGCCCATCCAGCTGGTCATTAGGGCAGAGAACTGGTTGTTAAATTATTTGAATCCCACCACTGGGTGAGTTCCTGTTATTTCTTCCATCTTTTGTCAACCTTGCAGTTCAAATGCATGCAAATGCAAGTAGATAAATAGGTACCATTTCGGTGGGAAGTTAACAGTGTTTTGTGATGTCATGTTGGCTTTGTGACCGTGAAAATATCTCTGGACAGAGCTGACTCAATGGTCTTGAAACAGAGAGAAACAAGGGAGTAAAATCTGCCTATCCTTTTTTTATATAATGAACACAGGTAGACATACAGTATCCACACATGTATATCTCTCTTTCGATTTAGTAATTTGACCAACATTTTAGTAATTTCCTATTTAATGGGAAACAAAATTTTGGTTGGCTATTAAAATGAAATCTTGCATTTAAAAAAAATGTTGCTGGCATGTAGAAGTCACTGTAGTACAATATTTTTTTAGGCAGTCAAAATCATGATAGAGTTCTTGCTAAAGAAGATATACTTTTAGAAATAATAACTTCCAGTTTACATTACTTTAATGCCATCAGTTATGCTCTACCATCTGTGGACATAATTAAATTTACCCTAACATCTGATCTTAGCAAAATGCCATTCACAGGTGACGCTTGTTTATTAAAAAATATTTGCAGACGGGACAAAATGAAAAGCTGCTTATGAACAACCTGGAAATAGATTTTCTGTAAGGCCTGAGGGCTTGATGCCTGTGTAAACTATCAATTGCACACGTGTCTCTTAATAGTACTTGCTTTATTCATTTCAGTCGATAAAGTCTATTTCTTGTTCCACCAGTGCATAGGGTGAATTAACACATGTCTTACATCTAAGTATTTCTAGAAATATGCATAGTTTTTAAGGTGTTTAAATAATGATCTCCCTAGCCTCACTGGGCTATGCTTTAAACATCATGAAATCGAGACCAAGAAAAGTAGCTTCAAGACTAGAAAACATAAGGGACTTAGTTAAACCATGCTAGCTGGGGAACACTTAGAGTTGAAGTTCACACATCTTCAGGCTGCCATAGTTGAGAAATGCTGATTTAGTAGTACAATTGCACTCTTTCTTAGGCAACAGACTTAAACAATACTGGATAGGATAGGATAAGATAGGATAGGATAGGATAGAATAGAATAGACTAGACTAGACTAGACTAGACTAGACTAGACTAGAATAGAATAGAATAGAATAGAATAGAATAGAATAGAATAGAATAGAATAGAACAGAACAGAACAGAACAGAACAGAACAGAACAGAACAGAGTAGAGTAGAGTAGAGTAGAGTAGAGTAGAGTAGAGTAGAGTAGAGTAGAGTAGAATGGGAATTAAATAATGAATAGAATACAATAGAATAGAATGCAGAATAGAGAATAGAATAGAATATGAATTAAATAATGAATAGAATAGAATAGAATAGAATAGAATAGAATAGAATAGAATAGAATAGAATAGAATAGAATAGAATAGAATAGAATAGAATAGAATAGAATAGAATAGAATAGAATAGCTTTATTTGGCCAGGTGTGGTTAGACACAGAAGAAATTTGTCTCTGACAAATTTATGTACATTGAGTGCATAAGCTCTCAATGTACATAAAAATAAATAAACTTTAAATAAAGGTGAAGTTACGATGGCTGGTGGCAGACTCATCGTAGAACATGGGTTTTAAGGTAGGCTTTTTTTTTAAAAAAAATAGTCATTAGATGTATGTCCAACTTTAGAGTTACTTTAAATGTATAAATCAGCATACCAGTGAAATTTTGTTGCATGCAGTTCTCAAAAGATAACCATTATGCATATACCCACACAAACACACATGTATGACACAGAGAAACACCACAATCTAGTTCCGATGTATATATACATGGCAAAGGGGGAAAAAAGAATCTTGCAAATAGACAAGACGGATGGCCTAAGGAACAAACCTGATACAGATACAGATTAACAGAGTTGGAATGGACCTTGTATGTCATTTAGTCCAACCCCTTCCCCACCCAAACAGGAGACCCTACACCATTTCTGACAAATGGCAGTCCAGTCTCTTCTTGAAAGCTTCCAATGATGAAGTTCCCATAACCTCTGAAGGCAACTTCTGTTCCACGGGTTGATCGCTCTCAGTGTCAGAAAATTTCTCCTTATTTCCAGGTTGAACCTCTCCTTGATCAGTTTCCATCCATTATTCCTTGTCTGGCCTTCAGGTGCTTTGGAAAACAGCTTAACTCCCCTCCTGTTACAGATTTTAGTAGTCCTACTATAGATACTTCAAAGCCTCCTCCCAGAGGGGAGCAACAAAAACAGACCTTGAAGTGAGCGTGTTGGGTCTCTAACAATGCTTGAGCTCTAAGCACATAGCGCTTATAACAATGGTGAAATTCAGCCGGCTTTATCTGGATCGCGCAATCTGGTAGTGCCAGCAGCGGGAAGCTCCACCCAGCTGCCCAGACGTCATCGTGTCCCATGTTTGACCCTCTGAGCATGCACAGATGGTTCATGTGTGGAGGAGGCATGCACAAGCATAGTGAGCGCATGCATGTTCACATTTGCAAACTGGTAGCGAAGGTAAGTGAATACTACCCCTGGCTTATAAGCAGTATGCTGAATTATGATTCTGCCTCAGTTTCCACTCTAATTTTGCTCTATGCAGATATGGATTTACTTCACTTTATATCTATGACTTTACCTGTCAGTGTTGGTGGGAATGGCATGTATTCCCAGGTATATAAAGTAAGTATCTATATATATATATAAAAGCAAAAACCACTCACGCATTAATCACAAAATCTCCAGAACCATAAAGCCTACAAACTTGAAATTTACCACATAGGTTCCTCTTTGCTTCTAGGTGCTCACTAAGAAAGGATTTTACAAATGACCATCAGAGCATTAGTACTTCCTATATTATTATTAACATGCTGCTAAGGAGTTCTACTCCCCCTCCCCACCTCAAAAGAAATCTGTTCCAAATGCAAAACACAAGCAGAGGAGAGGAGTTTCACCTTCAGTTTTACTTTCACAGCAGCAAGCAGCTTTATTACAGAACAGTTGAGCTAAGCCACGACCAGCCTCCTTCCTGTCTCCTTGCTCACACAGCAAATACTGTTTGAATTTCCAAACACCCCTCAATTCTCTCCCACACTGACAGGATGCTAGCCAAATGGATGCTGCGGGCTGGGACATTCTACTCTCCCACCCCCTCTGTTCCAATTGCCAGTTGCATTATATTAACACACTCTGATGCCACAGAGTTACACATTCTACATTAAATTTCAGGCTGCAAGTGTCAATTTATCAAGCCCAAGCACATAGTTTCGTAGCAAAGCATGGGTGTCCAGCTAGTATAAAATAAGAGGAAACCCTACTCCCTTACTAGCCTCAATGGTGTTACCTAGTTTGGTATTGAAACATCTGCAAGAAAAAACTCCGCTCTGACAGCACAAAGGACCTCATAGTATAAATATTCTCTTCTATGTAGTGATTATGTGTACGTTTTCCTCTTACAAAAAAACAACATGCTAAGTTTCACAAGTGCCTTTGGTAAGGTGTCCAAAAGACTTAGTCAAGTATGGTGGATTCTTATTACCTTAGAAATAACTCTTAAGACTGTTCTCTATATGGAATATTATTTATTTACTACTTTAGTGAGTTGATCTTTCATTTTCACTCCAGGCAACCAAGATGGCATCCTAAGCCTTTTCTCCGTTGTTTGTTTATTTTTTCCTCACACAACGAAACTCCCATGGAGTAGGTTTGGTTGAAAAATAGTGATTGATCTAAAGCTAAGATGTTCTCTGATACCCAAATGATGAAGCATCACAAAGGAATGTTGGCCATGCAATATTTCAATGCGTGTTTCAACATTTGTTCTTCTTCTGAGTCCCATGCCACAAAGTTGTTAAATTCCACGCCTAATAGCTGGAACTATTAATCAACGGTTGATTAAAAGCTAGGTGTCACAGGCTTTCAACTGGTCCACCACTGTGGCCTTTATCATACTTAATTATTGTTCTGTTCATTAGTCAATTCATTTGTTGAATCATTCCCTTCCATGCCAAACCTGTTCTTGTAGAATTTATTCTACCCTCCAACTCAGTTTGAAATACTAAATTAACAAATGTATTCTTGGTCTATGGTCTCAGCTGCAGTTCAGCCCATAGATTCATTGAGTATCTTAAATTAAAATTTCAGATGGCTTTCAAAAGCATTGAGAAATTGGTAAAAGACAAAGCTTTTAACGGCTATTGTAGGAAACGTGACAAAACAAACAAATAAAGATGCAAAAGCAGCATGGTCCTGAATATCATATCTGGAGAATGAGTGTGAAGTATCTATCTGCCTATGACAACATCCGGGGCAGTGGGCGGAGCCTCCTGCCGGTTTTACGGTTCTTGCAAACCAGTCTGAACCAGGGACAACCCACCACTGAATTACAAGTATAAAAGTGAATTAAAATTGCAAAAATTAAAACAAGATAAAAAAACAGGGGTTTGGAGGAGAGGGGTGAGGTGCCTCCTCTAGTAGTGTATCAACCACCTCCAGCCAGCTTCTTCAGGACCCCATATCAGCTGGCATAGCCAGATTTTATTTCCTGAAGGCTAAAAGAGTGTGAGCCATATCTTTTCCTTATCAACGGAGGGCCCTGGAGTTTATATATATAAAAAAAAAAATATGCTGCAGCAAATCATATTCTTCCACTTGGGGTCCTCCAGATGCATTTGAATTACACATCTTGCTATTCCAAATTCCAAAACATCTGGATGGCACTAAGGCAAAGAATTTTACATCGAACCATCTGATACTGCGCGCTTCTTCTTCAATATTGTCAAAGTTGTCCAACATTACATTACAATTCCGCTCCTATGCTCCTCTTTGGTAAGCTGTGCAGAGTTTATCCTTTCATCTTTTTCTCAACATCACCAAGTCTAAAGATTTTGCAGGTTGAACTTAATTAATGCTTCTGTTGATGATGCATGATCTATAATCAAATTCAGTTCGTGCCCTTGTCATTACACCACCTTCAAGGTCTAAAAGGAGAAGCCACGTGAAAAATTATTCATCAGGCTGAGATTCAGCAGATAGACAGAAAAGGTCACTGGCAAGATTTTTAGAAGCATAAACACATTTTAGCTTTTCTGCTGGCACCACCTACTAACTCAGTCCCGTAAAAGGACCACCAGGATGTATTCTATGTATTTTTGGAATAGAATTCCTTCTGACTTTGCTCGTAGGATGTAAGAGATTCAGTGCAGTGCTCTCTCTCTCTCTCCCTCTCTCTCCCTCCCTCCCTCCCTCCCTCCCTCCCTCTCTCTCTCTCTCTCTCTCTGTTATTTCAGTTCATAGATGTGGAAAATGCTGATTTTGGTTTCCTTGCTACAAAGATCTTCTGATATTTGCAGATATGCAGAACCACAAGCCTGGAGGACTTATGGAGACATGTCAACCTCTTACCACTGTCCTCATTCTTTGACATTCTCACATTGTGCAGGAAAATCTGAAGCATTTTTTTCCAATGAGTTCTGTGTACAACTAGGAGATGTTGTTGTTGTTGTTTTATTCCAAATATAAAAATAAAATGCTATTTAAAAACAAGAAAACCTTGTGGGAAAAGCCCATCCTTTTCAGTATATGTCTTCTTAATATAGAACCAGGGCAGTGGTGAAATGTAAAATTTGTTACTACCGATTCTGTGGGTGTAGCTTGATGGAGGGGGGTTTAATATGACTGAGTGGGCATGGCCAACTTTTTTCTTTTTTTACTTTCAAAACCATTTTTTCTACAACTTCTTTGTCACTGTGTTTTTATATTTACCAGCAGAGCTATTATTTCGGAACTGTCAGACTTACCATAGTTTGCCAAATTTCTTATCAGCACCTACTGCGCATGTCTTGCATTCTTTTACTTCTTCTAGAAACTTTTCCTTTGTTCTCCAGCCAGCTAAGGTCAGGCTGGGGATTCTTTGCCAACATGTAATCTAATTTAGATAGTGATACGTCTTTATTTTCTTACAATAAATATGAGTTTAATTAGAAGATGTATTTCGGTTTATTGATCAAAGTATACACAAGGAGAACGTCACAATCCAACTCAAAATGAGGGCAATTACCCCACGCAAGGTAATGGGGCTGATTGCCGCTCTGACACTCTTCGACTGCTTTTAGAGCCTCTGACCATCCCAGCTGACTTGCCTGATCGGCAGAGGATTTTTTTCTTTCTTTTTCTTTTTAAAGCCCCTGATGATCCTAGCTGACTTGCCTGATCAGCAGAGGCTTTTTCTCCCTTTAAAAACATTTTTTCTATAACCTCTTTGGCCAAAGAGGTTGTAGAAAAAAATCCTCTTAAAAATAAAAAAAAAGCCTCTGATGACTGCGCGGCTCAGCTGGGCAATGAGGGGAGGGGCAGGGATTTTTGCTATCAGTTCTCCAAACAACCCGTCTCCATCGCTACCAGATCAGGCAATCCGGTCCAAACCAGGAGCATTTCACTCCTGAACCAGGGGTAGGGTCTGCTTTACTACCAGTTCGCAATGGGGCCTCATGCACAGAAGCTTCCTGATGATGTCAGGGTTGGCTTCCTGCTGGTTTTACTACCAGTTCTATACATTGGTGGGATTCAGCCAGTTCACACCACTTTGGGAGAACCGGTTGTTAATTTTCTGAGCAGTTTGGCAAACTGGTTGTTGGAAGAAATCATTAGGGCAGAGAACCGGTTGTTAAATTATTTGAATCCCACCATTGGTTCTATAGAACTGGTCCAAACTGAGGGCAATCCACCACTGTATAGAACCATTAGAAAATATCAGGATGTGATGCAAATATACAGCTTTATGGGATATGGACCCTCATAGATCAATATATCAAGCTTCAGATGGGTTACACGATTCTGTCTTCTCTTGGTAGAGCAGATTGTAAGAAATTAATCAATTAATCAGTGGAACAACTTGCCTCCAGAAGTTGTGAATGCTCCAACACTGGAAGTTTTTAAGAAGAGATTGGATAACCATTTGTCTGAAATAGTATAGGGTTTTCTGCCTAAGCAGGGGGTTGGACTAGAGGACCTCCAAGGTCCCTTCCAGCTCTGTTATTCTAAATCTGGTCTAAATGATTCATCCATGGATAACTTCATCCAGTTTTGGTTAACCATGATGCAAAATAAATGTTGAGATTCTAGAAAGGGTGCAGAGATGAGCAACAAAGATGATTAAGGGACTGGAGGCTGAAACATATGTTGAACGGCTGCAGGAACTGGACATGTCTATTCTAATGAAGAGAAGAGCTGAGATGACATGATAGCAGTCTTCCAATTCTCCAAAGTACTTGAGGCAGGACAAGAAGTAACTGATGGAAATTGATCAAGGAGAGATCCAACCTAGAACTAAAGAGAAATTTCCTGATAGTAAGAACAATTAACCAGTGGAACAATTTGTCTTCAGAAGTTCTGGCTCTCCATCACTGGAGGTTTTTAAGAAGAGATTGGACAAACATTTGTCTGGAATGGTATAGGGTCTTCTGATGGAGCAGGGGGTTAAAATAAAAGACCTCCCAAGGTCTCTTCCAACACTATTATTCTGTATTCTAACTTGTTCTTTTCATCCATGTATTTCAGCCACTAGTTGAAATATACCCAATAAATACAATGAGAAAGCAAAACAGAACCTGCCACTTTCCAAAGGATTGGAATAAAGTTTTGAGGTTTTTCAAAACCCAATGATGCATAAAATGGGAGAGCATATGGCCTATTGAGTAATCCCATATTTTTAAATCACTTCATAATTATATTTAAAGATGCCAAGTAGTTCAAAAGCAATTACCTTATAAGAGAGTTTCTGATCCTGTAATAAGACTTTCAAATTAAAAGGAAAATAACTAGATAATTGTTTTCAGCTTATATGACCATTAAACAATGGTTTCACTAACAATAGTCTTGTTTGAAAGAAGAAGGCTAATAATTTTTTGCTGGCAACTATACCCTTCTAATTAACACATGTCACCGAAAAGCAAATGTCACTTTGCCCTTATTTAAAGTTAAAAACAATGGTGTGATTGTGAAGTTGTTGGCAGAAAATGCAACAGGCTCTTCACAGATTATACTGTAGGTTCTCACCCAATAATGTTTTATCTCTACACCTAGATGTAAAAGTCTGAATTAAAGAAAATATTTGCATTCATTGAATATATCTCCTGTTCAACATCTTTATGAAGCCGCTTGGGAAGATCATCCGTGGTTTTGGGGTGTGGTATCATCAGTACGCTGATGAAACCCAACTTTTTATATCCACCCCAAAGCAGCCCAGTGATGCCCTCGACATGATGTCCCGCTGCCTGGAAGAGGTACGGACCTGGATGGGGAGGAACAGGCTTTGACTCAACCCTGCCAAGACCAAGTGGCTGTGAGTACCGGCATCTGGGTCCGATTAAGATATTCCATCGTTGACCATCGGGGGTGAACTGTTACCCCCTGTGGATAGGGCTCGCAACTTGGGTGTCCTCCTGGATTCACGGTTGTCTCTGGAAGATCATGTGATGACCGTGACCAGGGGGGCATTCGCCCAGGTTCACCTGGTGCACCAGTTGCGGCCTTACTTGGACCAAGATGCCCTACACACTGTTACTCATGTGCTGGTCACCTTCCGTCTTGACTACTGCAACGCTCTTTACCTAGGGCTGCCCTTGAAAACCACTCGAAGGCTTCAGCTGGTGCAAAATGCGGCCACGTGGGTTGTGATGGGAGCGTTCCAACACTCCCATGTTACACCCCTGCATTGGTTACCGGTTGCCCTTTGGGTGATGTTCAAGGTGCTGGTTATCACCTATAAAGCCCTTCATGGCCTAGACCTGGGATATTTGTCGGACCCCCTGCAGCCAGCCACAATCCCCAGTCACCCAGTGCATTCCCACAGACAAGGCCTTCTCAGAGTGCCGTCAGCCAGATAGTGTCGGCTGGCGACCTCCAGGGGGAGAGCTTTCTCTGTAGGCGCACCAACCCTCTGGAACCAACTTCCTTTGGAGCGCTGGATGGCTCCTGACTTTCGCTCATTCTGCCATGATTTGAAGACCTAGTTGTTTTGCAGTTTGGACTGACGGGGATTTCTTCATTAATTTTAATTGTTTTAAATTCGAATTTTTAAAATTCACTGTTTTAATGAGGGATTTTGCATTTTTATTGTTGTGAGCTGCCCTGAGTCCTCGGAGATAGGGCAGCATATAAATTGCATAAATAAATTAAAAAAAATATTTCCAATTTGGTCAGTTGTCATTAGAGAGCATTTAATATTTAGAGCTTTGATTTGCATTTCATTTTTTTTTTTATTCAGTGGAGGGGATATCTAAAATGGAATATTAGGCACAGATTGCATCTGATTTCATGGGAAGAACCTTGAGTTTGCTCAGCTAAATAGCAAAGTCTAACTTACTTTTACTTACTCTGAAAAAAATAATAATAATAAGGTCAAGCCTGTTTAATGCATGGATGAGACACCATTAAGAAATAGCTTTAGGCTAGGCTGGAGAGTAGAAGAGTACACTGAAGGAAACTAGTAACAAAACGTGTCCATAGCATTGCCCAGAAAACTATTAATGTGGTTTAATGGTGAAAGTCTGCTAAAATGAGAAGAAGAAAAAATAAACCAAGAAAGTCCAGTTGCCTTTTGAAAAAGTATTTTTGGGACAATCATGACCTGGATGATTGAGAACCTCCATAGACATCTGGACTGAAGATAATACTGGTCTATAGTCAACTGTAGGACAGGCTAAAGATAGGGTTCTCATTTAATTCAGTTGACTATGGAGCTGCATTTCAGCTGTATTTCAGTAGGAATGGATTTCCAGAAATTGGTAGCCTCCAAAAATTGCAGACTACAGGAACCAGGAGTGCTACTCAGGTGACCCTGAGGACACAGATAAATCTCCAATGCTTCAGTGACCCTCTAAAAGGATGCAAATGACCAGCTTTCTGCAAGGAATATAAATCTTTCCATTCCCCACCATACTGTCAGGGCTGAAGAAGCATCTTGGATGAGAAGCGAAACATCTTCAAAAGAAAAAAACAAGTAAGAAAGTCCAGTTGCCTCCTGAAAAAAACACCTTTGTGACTGGATGGCTGACAATCTCTACAGACGTTTAGATATACAATTTGGGACGAATACCCTTTGAATGGTGTAGGAGTAGGAATGGATTTCCAGAGGAAAAAATTGCAGGCTACAGGAACCATTTTTTTAAAAAAAATTGATTTATATGCCGCCCTTCTTCTGAGACTCAGGGCGGCTTACAATGAGTTAAGCAATAACCTTCATACTTTTGTATATTTTATACTACTGCAATGCTCTCTACATGGGGCTCCCCTTGGGATGCACCCGGAGGCTCCAACTAGTGCAGAATGCGGCCGCGTGGGGGATTATGGGAGCGACGGGACGCTCCCATCTGACACTCTTCCTGCGCGAGCTGCATTGGCTACCTGTGGACTTCCGGGTGCGTTTCAAGGTGTTGGTGACCACCTTTAAAGCGCTCCATGGCTTAGGACCAGGGTACTTACGGGACCGCCTTCTGCCACCAATTGCCTCCCACCGGCCGGTTTGCTCCCACAGAGAGGGTCTCCTCAGGGTGCCGTCAGCCAGACAATGCCGGCTGGCGACCCCCGGGGGAGGGCCTTCTCTGTGGCAGCCCCTACCCTCTGGAACGATCTTCCTCCAGAACTGAGAACAATTGCTGACCTCCGGACTTTTCGTCGGGCCCTGAAAACTCATCTCTTTCAGCTTGCTGGTCTAGCCTGACCCCGCTGAATTTTTAAGATCTGTATTATAGGGTTGGGTATTTTAAATATTTAATGGTTAATGGTTTTAATTTTTAGCCAAAGTTATATGCTTTTTTAAAGAAATTGTTTAACTTTTGTGTACTATTTTATTTGGCTGTTCACCGCCCTGAGTCCGCAAGGAGAAGGGCGGTATACAAATCTAAACAAATAAATAAAATAAATAAATAAATATTTTATACAAAGTCAGCTTATTGCCCCCACAAACTGGGTCCTCAATTTACCCACCTTAGAAAGGATGGAAGGCTGAGTCGACCTTCAGCCTGGGGAGTTTCGAACTGGTGTAATTGCAGGCAGCTGGATGTTAAATGCTGCCTTTAGTAGGAGGCATTAGCCTCCTATGCCACTCAGGCTCTTTTTTTTTTTTTTTTTTTTTTTGCACCACTGAGGTGACTCTGAGGACATAGCTAAACCTCCAAGTGCTTCAATGACCTTCTAAAAGGAGGCAAATGACCAGCTTTCTGCAAGGAATATAAATCCTTCCATTCCCCACTATCCTGTCAGAGCTGAAGAAGCTTCTTGGATGAGAAGCGAAATGTCTTCAAAAGAAAAAAACAAGAAAGTCCAGTTGCCTCCTGGAAAAAGCAGCTTTGGGACAACCATACAAATGCCATTTCATCTCGCATTTTAAACACAACCTTGCTGCCCTTTCAAAAGGGAGGTAAAATGGATTCATAAGACAGCTGTTGGACCTTAGAAAGAGACCTTGGTCTCTTCTTCAACTGAAGCCAACTTTGCAATCAAGATAAGAACCAACCACCAGAGGGCAAGGTGTATGCCCATAGTAATCTAAAATGATCAACAGCTGATGGGAAGATTCCCAACCCCGATCACACAGATGGGCCATGAAGCATTGTAAGAGTTGAATGTAGGAAGCAGAAGTGGCCAATGGAGGCCACTTCAATTTCTCTTTCTAAAGAGAAATTGAAGTGGCCTCCATTGACACTGGAGATGAGTTGAAGCCAAGATAACCTGTCCTTTAATGATGGTTAACCAGATGTCTACATGTAGAGCCTCAGATATCTCAACAGGCTAATAGCCTGTTATTAACATTCAGCTGTCTGCAATTATTGCAAGTTCGAGGCTCAAGGTTGACTCAGCCTTCCATTCTTTCTAAGGTAGGTAAATTGAGGACCCAATTTGTGGGGGCAATAAGCTGACTTTGTATAAAATATACAAAAGTATGAAGGCTATTGCTTAACACATTGTAAGCCACCCTGAGTCTCCGGAGAAGGGCGGCATATAAATCTAATTTAAAAAAAAAACAGTCAACAGGATAGGAATTTGATCTCGCTGTTTATCCACAAATCTTTCTGTTTTACAGGGATCTCTCCTGAATTCACAACTCTTCTGTTTCTCATGAATGAAGGTAAATATACGTGTCCCAGGATAATGTTGCAGGATACAATCTGGGTCACTCATCAGAACCAGAGGTTTTGTTTTCTGAACTTTCTGGAGCCCATCTTCAGAGAACTTTTCTCCAGTGTGTGCTGTTCTCTGTGTGGCAAATAGTCTTTTAGATGATGTTTGAGTATGTTGATGGCTGACTTTTAAGTTATTAGCTCTCATTTGCTTATGCTGCCCAGCTCCTAAGTACTTAATAGCAGGGGTGAAATTCAGCAGGTTCTGACAGGTTCTGGAGAACTACTAGTGGAAATTTTGAGCAGTTTGGAGAACCAGTAGCAAAAAATTTGAGTAGTTCAAAGAACCAGCAAATACCACCTCTGGCTGGCCCCAGAGTGGGGTGGGAATGCAGATTTTGCAGTATCCTTCCCCTAGAGTAGGGTGGGAGTGGGGATTTTGCAGTATCCTTCCCCTGTAGTAGGGTGGGAGTGGGGATTTTGCAGAATCCTTCCCTTGCCACACCCAGCAAGCCATGCCCACCAAGCCACACCATACCCACCAAGCCATGCCCAAAAACCAGTAGTAAAAAAATTTGGATTTCACCACTGCTTGATAGGCTGTAGTAAATCAGCCCTCTTATTAACTGATGAAGGGTCTATTTCACAGGCTTCAATCACTTCCCTGGCTGTTTTTGTGCCTGCTCACCCAACAATCTTAGTAGCTACAAAACTGAATGTGTGACCTTGTTCATTATAGCGTGAGTTCGGGTCTCCTCGTCTGACCATTCACCTGTGTCCTTGCAATCTGGTGTTTAGCTTCCTCCTTGTCTGTCCTACATAATCACAGGAGCAATTCATGCAGGGGATCCGGTAGATTACATTGGAAGTATCTCCCACCTCCAAGTAATATTTACCATGCATAATTTGTCCACATATGGGCAGTGCATGATGTCCACTTGCAGATCTCAGAAGCTGCGTTCAACAACTTCCAAAATGTTTTTGATGTATGACAGAGTGTGCCATGTGGTTGGGTCTTGGTTTCTTCGTTTCTCTCTCCACCGTGTAGGGCAGACACTCTTTCTCTCTTCCATTCTTACCATTTGCAATTGGATTCTTAGGAGATTGGTCCAGAGATGATTAAAGGGCTGTGTATGATGATGATGATGATGATGATGTGGTTGTGAAGAAAAGTAAAGTCACTGCTTTTTCTGCATTTCTCATCCTGGGAGACTTGTGAACAGGTAGCAGAATCCAAATCCCGGGAGGGGGGTGGGGGGGAATCAGAAAATTATTATGTTGGGATAATTTCTCCTTTCCCTATTTCTTATTCTGTACACGAATCCTGCTTTCGAGTTGCATGGAACAATGGCTGCTGTGGTGGGATTCAAATAATTTAACAACTGGTTCTTTGCCCTAGTGACGGGCTGGGTTGGCGTGGCCAGGGTGGGCATGGCCAGGGGGTGTGATTAGGCCTCCTGCACTGGGATGGGAGCAAAAACAGGGGCAGGGTGTTGCACTGGCCACCCGGTGCCCTCTTTTCAGCATAGGAGCCTCCTGGGAGCAAAAATGGGCTGTGGGGGGATGCACCACCTCCACCTCCTGTTTTGGGCCTAGGAGCCCTCCCTGAAGCCTCATGGGAGTGAAAACGGGCCACAGAGGGGCATGCCACACTCCCTCATGCCCCATTTTTGGCCTAGTAGGCCTCCCTGCACTTATCTGGAAGCCAAAATGGGACACATGGGGACTCCTGGAAGGGACCGGGAGGGGAGGGGCCAGCCAGCAATTTAACTACCAGTTCAAATAAACTGGCCCAAACGGGCTGAATCTCACCACTGAATGACTGTATAGCATTAGATTTTTTTTTTATTAAAAAAAAAGCACTACAAAATTAAAAGTGTACAGATAAAACGAACTCCAGATTTGATATGTCAAAGGCAAAAGATGCACGATTTCAGACTGCTTCCTTGATTTATGTCAAGGAAATTAAAAGGAAGCAGGGATTTATTGCCTTTACATTAATTGGGAGGGGGGGGGAACCCTAATCGTAAATTGCAATGAATGTATATATGATGAATTCTGTTGCTGTTTCAAAATGTATATGTTGTTTGGAGAAGTGAAATAGATAAATGGCTACCGGTATAGTCTATTTCTTTGCTGTGACACCAACTCAGGAGGTTTTCCCAATATTAATGAGTAAACTCTTTAAACCCATTTAATCTTGAGTCTGATTTCTGATCAAAGTGAACTCTATTATAGTTTATTCTTTTCTCCAGAGGGTTGATGCTGCACAAATAAATTCAAACATGCCTTTAAGCCAATGTCTAGGATAAAACATCCATCAAATGAGACTGCAAAAAAGAAAAAAAACAAACAAAACAAAACAGGCAGGTCTCCAAAGCAGTTCCATAGATGATGAATGGGACATCACAATGGTAATGCCCAAGATTCACTAGCTGTTTGGGGTAAGGAATATTATGGATAATACTTGCAACAGAATTAAATATTAAAATTTTCATTAATGTGATAAGCACCAGTTTATGAAAACCTTAGAAAATAATTCGATGCTTGCAACCTTCCAGAAGCATTTTGTATTCTGGAGAACCTGAAATTAGTTTGCATGATATATCTTTCTATTTTAACCCTTTTTTGTTCCTTTGTAAACAACAGCCTTGTACAAAGTTAAGCAGAGATATCACCCTGCCAACAAAAGTGCGTATAGTCAAGACCATGGTTTTCCCAGTTGCAGTGGCTGGCTGTGAAAGTTGGATCATAAGAAAGGCTGAGTGCCAAAGAATTGAGGCCTTTGAACTCTGTTGCTGGAGAAGACTCCTGCGAGTCCCTGGGACTGCAAGGTGATCAAACTGGTTAGTCCTAGAGGAGATCAACCCTGACTGCTCTTTAGAAGGCCAGATCCTGACGAGGAAACTCAAATACTTTGGCCACCTAATGAGAAGGAAGGATTCACTGGAGAAGAGCCTAATGCTGGGAACGATTGAGGGCAAAAGAAGAAGGGGACAGCAGAGAATGAGGTGGCTGGATGGAGTCACTGAAGCAGTAGGTGTGAGCTTAAATGGTCTCTGGGGGATGGTAGAGGACAGGAAGGCCTGGAGGAATATTGTCCATGGAGTTGTGATGGGTCGGACATGACTTTGCAACTAACAACAACAACAACAACAACAACAACAACAACAACAACAACACACACACACACACACACACACGCACATATATATATATACGGGTGAAATCCAGCAGGTTCTGGAGAACCGGTAGCGGAAATTTTGAGCAGTTCAGAGAACCAGCAAATACCATCTCTGGCGGGTTCCAGAGTGGGGTGGGAATGGAGATTTTGCAGTACCCTTCCCCCAGGAGTGGAGTGGGAATAAGAATTTTGCAGTATCCTTCCCCTGGAGCAGGCTGGGAATGGAGATTTTGCAGTATCCTTCCCCTGCCCTGCCCACCAAGTCCCACCCACCAAGCCCCACCCACAGAACTGGTAGTAAAAACATTTGGATTTCACCACTGTATGTATGGATGTATGGATGTATGTGTGTATGTATGTGTGTGTGTGTGTGTGTGTGTGTGTGCATGTATGTATATATATATATATATATATATATATATATATATATATATATATATATATATATGTTGTCTGAGGTTTCGCGGGTGTTTGTATGTAGGTCTTTGGTTATTCGAGTCTTCTCCCACGTGAAATTGGAAGTGTCTTGGCGACGTTTCGACGAAGTCTCATTCGTCATCTTCAGGCTGGTGTTCTCGGCTTCATGGAAGCACATTGCTCCTGGAAGCATGAAGCCAAGAACACCAGCCTGAAGATGATGAATGAGACTTCGTCGAAACGTCGCCAAGATACTTCTAATTCTACGCGGGAGAAGACCCGAATAACCAAAGACCTACATACAAACACCCGCGAAAACCTCAGAATATATATATATATATATATATATATATATATATATATATATATATATATATATATATATATTTATTTATTAATTAATTAATTAATTAATTAGCAGGAGGATTTTCATAACGGCATAAATGATCTTTGCTTTCTCTTAAAGCATGCACACACACACACACACACATAAACTTTCTGTAATACTAATGGGAACTCCACTGAGCAACGAAATACAGAAAAGATAGCAGTAATTCTTGCACAGACACAAAAGACAAAGTTATCCTACGCAATCTGGGAGGTCAAGAATTGCATGAAAAACACAGGAAGTTGACAGCACTTATTTGTTTTTGTTTTGCACTTGGAATCTGACAACATGTCTTCATTTATAATGTAAACAACTTAAAAATGTAAAATATTCACATATTTGGTTAATGACAAGTACAAGGTTGTTGATATCTTAACAATGCAAAGAGTGAAACAATATGTTGGTGTAGGAGCTGACCAAGGCTGAGCTGGAAGGAAGGATCAAACATGTCATCAGTCACGAGTCACTTTGCATCCACAAGAGACTTAAATCAGACCCACCTTGAATTCCTGTGACTCTTATCTACTGCTAATTTGCTTGGACGCTTAGTTAGATTCTTGTAGATCTACAAGAATCTAACTAAGAATTAGTTAGACTAACTAAGAATTAACTAACTAAGCTGAAGCTTGCCACAAATCTTTAATACCCATTTGAACTGGCTGGATCTTATGATTTCCCTGGTGCATAACAGTTGATCCTTGGAGAAATAGGCTTTTAAACAGTGCAGATCCTTGTCTTAAGGCTTGTAGAAATTGAAGGGAGAACTTCCCAAGAGTGAGGCATGGGTGAATGTTTAATTCAGAGAAGGTGAAAATGATTCCATCAAAACTCTAGGTTAAATTGGCCATCTAAAATTTAATTAGAATATGAATTTGAGTCATTATCCTGAATGAGATGCCTTTGAGCTGATGAAACAATTCCATCCATTCTAGTCATGGGCAGAAGTTGATTTTTTGCAACTGAGTTCAGAGACCCCAATCAAATTTGAATTTTTTTTTCCAAATGTTCAAAACCTTCACAATGATTTTCTAAACCAGTTCAAACTGTTTAACTGAATAAGATTGATTTGCTGGACCAAATCAGGCTACAAGTCAAGATGCAAGTTTCACCTGGCCTTATATCTCACATCAGATATCTTCTGATACTATGATTGTTAGGTAGGATTGAAAAGATCATCATCATCCATCATCATCATCATCATCTCCTTTTAAAGATCTCATAATCCCTTGTGGGGTGGAGTCTGGGCATCTGAATGGAGGTGAGTATTTACTGGCCGGATGCCCTTCCTGATGCCAATGAGGAGCTTTGTTCAGCAAATATGTTCTCATCGTGCTCAGAGAGAGAAATATCTGCCTCTACCTAGGATCAAACTCACAGCCCCCTGGTTGTGAGGCAAGAGCTCCACCTCTAGACCACCGCACCACCAGTAGGATTGAAAAGATAAACTAGATAAATAAATATTATTTTCTTGTTATCCAGAGAGTCCACTACATCTCGGTCATAAGATCAATATTTTTAGACGTTGATAGTTATTAGAATTAGGACCACAGGCTCACTTTTATCCTTCTTCACTAAATGCATTGATCCACCATACAGGAATCTGATTCAAAAGTGTTGAATTTCCCAAGCAAAGTTGTTCAGATAGAACTCTTGTTTAGTGTCTCTCAAACTTACCTTCCCATACATCTAAATGAAATTGACTAAACTTTGCGAGTTGCATTTATTGTCCTTTTGCTCACAAACAGCTTTCTCAAGGTAATGCTCACCAGCTTCACTACTTCATCATTGTGATGGTTGCTTATGGCCTCTTCATGACGCCTTTCCTAAGTCTTCTTCAGGAACATTTGTTGCAGCTCAAAAGAACTAATTTAATAAGCCTCTTATGCAGTCTTGCACTTCTGATTAAACAATTCCCACAGAGAAAAACAAAATAGTTTTCTTTATTGCTAATAACTGCATCTAGTGCCATTAAAAAACTGAAAAGGATTTGTCTTCCATCAGATATCATTCTCTATCTTGCTTCAAAGCTGAGCCAGCAGTTCAAGTACAGCTGTTTCATTGCATCGCAGGCAACTTCTGTTGAAAAGCAGCAATAGAAAGAAACGAGAGTGGGAAGAATGTTAACCTCACAATCTAAAGAACACAAAGATTAGCAAAAACAAGCAAGAAAGAAAATGGAAAGTTTGAGCTAAATTGCATCTGTGAGGAGAAGAATTTTGAAAGTATCTAATTTTTTTAATTGAGTACCTTCTATCCATGTAGTGCATAACATCAGACATGTCACTAGAAGGCAAAATCACAAAACTGTCTAGCTTATTTTGCCCATGTCATGAGGAGGATTCACTGGAGAAAGGAATTATGTTGGGAAGAGTTAGTGGTAAAAGGAAATCAGATCATCAAAGAACATGGTGGCCAGATGCCATCAAGGCTGACACCAACCAGAGCATCTTGTTGTTAGTTGTGAAGTCATGTCCGGCCCATCGCGACCCCATGGACAACATTCCTCCAGGCCTTACTGTTTTCAACCATCCCCCGGAGAACCATTTAAGCTCCCACCGACTGCTTCAGTGACTCCATCCAGCCACCTCATTCTCTGCCATCCCCTTCTTCTTTGGCCCTCAATCATTCCCAGCATTAGGCTCTTCTCCAGTGAATCCTTCCTTCTCATTAGGTGGCCAAAGTATTTAAGTTTCATCTTCAGGATCTGGCCTTCTCAAGAGCAGTCAGGGTTGATCTCCTCTAGGACTGTCTGGTTGGATCGCCTTGCAGTCCAAGGGACTCTCAGGAGTCTTCTCCAGCACCATCATTCAAAGGCCTCAATTCTTTGGTGCTCAGCCTTTCTTATGGTCCAACTTTCACAGCCATACATTGCAACTGGAAAAACCATAGCATATAACAACTCAAAGAAGAAGTACAAGATCAGAAGATGTGGACCTGGCCCATAGAATTGCCAAAAGTCAGACATGACTGAATGTATATCATCTTCACCATCACCATTACCATCATCATCACTATCATCTTCATCATCTGTTACTAAATTGGTATTGACTCTAGTCACATTGGTCAACGTTGATCAGTATCAACAAAGGTGACCACATTGCCAGATTTGCACCATGACAAACTGTCTTTAATCTGGTCTATTAACATCTTCCAACAGAACACTCATCATCTCTGTAACTTACTCCATCCACCTGGCAAATGGTCATCCTCCTCTTCTTCTCTGTCCTTCCAACTTTTCCAGCACTCACATTTTTTTCCAGGGAGCTGGGTCTTCACCTAATTCATCCATATTAGGATAATTCAAGTCTTCTCATTTGTGCCTTAAATAAGAATTCTGGGTTGATTTGTTTAATGATTCATAAGCTTATTGTTGTGGCTCTCCATGGTATACTCAAAAGCTTTTTCCAAACCAAAATTCAAAAGCATCACTATTCTTCTTAACTTGTCATTTCAAAGCACAACTTTTGCTTCCATCGAGTGTCACAGGGAATTCCATAACTCAGGGGTCGGCAAGTCGTGGCTCTGGATCCACATGTGGCTCCCTGTCGCTGGTTGATAAAAGGAAAAAGGATGCCACACTAAGAGGAGACTCTGTGGTGGGGAAACTGGACTTCTGGTAAGCAGTGGAAAAAGGACTCTATAGTGGGGGAACAGATTGGAGGAGGAGGAGGAGACTCTATAGTGGGGGAACAGATTGCTCCAGAATTGAAAAAGGGGCTTCCTGTTAGGACCTTTATGGCTGTTTGAGTGTTTAAGGTTGCTAACCCCTGCCATAGCTTAAACAATTCTGATCTTTGTAGGTATAGACACACAATGTCACAATATCTGAATATTTTTCTAGAGCTTTTATGGCTGCTCTACCAAGTGATGGTCAGCAGCATATTGCTACAATTGTGTTGAGCAAGATCAAAATGGGGGGGGGGGGAGAAATGAATTATTTAGCCATATGAAGAATGTTAACACAGTAAGAATAATGCAATAATAAAGCTTTGTATTTTATGCAAATAGTAGAAAAAGAATGCTTTGTTTTGATTAGGTAGAACTAAATTGTGAAAAGCAAATAGTTTATAGAATAAGTCTCCAGAGTACTTTGGATGTACTAGAACTGATAACATGTATACATCTTCAGGCAGATCATTATAATTTCAATCTAAAACCAACTAAATTACAAACATTAAAATTTAGATCTTTTAACTTGTATAACCTAATATTTTAAGATGGTTAACAACATCTTGCAGAAAAAGTAATATTTCCAGTCAAAGTCATAGAAGATTTAAGCATTATCTAATTTGTCATGTCAGCCAGATAGCACTAAAAGTTTGGCAGAAATTATTTATTCATGTCTTTAATAAATTTATACCTTGCTCTTCATAAAATGTCTGGAGCAATTTAAAAGAAATAGAAAGCATAAAATTGATAATAAAACATGTCACAGTAAAAGAAAAGTACAACAGCATCAGAAAGAAAAGATGTATAAAATTCACCTCAAAAGGAACATGGTAAAAGGAAGAAGAAGAAGAAGAAGAAGAAGAAGAAGAAGAAGAAGAAGAAGAAGAAGAAGAAGAAGAAGAAGAAGAAGAAGAAGAAGAAGAAGAAGAAGAAGAAGAAGAAGAAGAAGAAGAGATTTTTTAAAAAGTGAAAAAAAAAGAAGCAGAATGAATTAGAAAGGTTTACTAGAATCTCAAGAAGTATGGATACTGTACATGCAAAGGAAGATGACATTCCTCGAATTTAATTTCATAAGCTTGTTCCTCATTGCTTGAACTGAATTTTTCTGAGAACATTTTTTTTAAAAAAATATGTATTTTAAATAGTGACACCTCCTGAACCTGTAAGGCAATTTTTGAGACATAGTTTAAAATGGTAAAAACTGCTTACTCAAATCGATATGCAAAGTTAACAGGGCTAATGAAAGAATGTATATTCAGACAGTCTTACAGAATTGATTTCCATTAGAGAAAATGATTAACGTGCATGTATTAGGATCTATCTATCTAACTATCTATCTATGCACAAAATGAGCCATGGTGGCACAGTGGTAGAACGCAGTACTGCGGGCTAATTCTGCCAATTGCTAGAAGTTCGATCCTAACTGGCTCAAGGTTGACTTAGCCTTCCATCCTTCTGAGGTCGGTCAAATGAGGACCCAGATCACTGGGGGCCAGAAGCTGACTCTGTAAACTGCTTAGAGAGGGCTGTAAAGCACTGCAAAGTGGTATATGAATCTAAGTGCTACTGCTATTTATATTTTTAAATCACATAAATACCTGGCCTTTTTATTTCTCCCTTTTTTTTTTGTACTTTTTTGCAAGATGGGTGGGAGCTGAATTATTGAATTGTGTCCATCCCTCCATTTTAAACTTCCTTAGGCAAGAACCAGGGACACAGTGGCTCAGTGGCTAAGACACTGAGCTTGTCGATCGAAAGGTCGGAAGTTCAGCGGTTTGAATCCCTAGTGCCGCGTAATGGGGTGAGCTCCCGTTACTTGTCCCAGCTTCTGCCAACCTAGCAGTTCGAAAGCAGATAAAAAATGCAAGTAGAAAAATAAGGACCACCTTTGGTGGGAAGGTAACACCGTTCCATGCGCCTCTGGCACTAAGTCATGCCGGCCACATGACCATGGAGACGTTTTCAGACAGTGCTGGCTCTTCGGGTTTGAAACAGAGGTGAGCACTGCCCCCTAGAGTCAGGCAGCTAGCACATATGTGTGAGGGGAACTTTTACCTTTACCTTAGGCAAGAACCATTTTAAGATCTGGAGTTGACCTTTCCTGTTGTTGTGCGTGTGGGTTTGAGTTATGTTGTTGTAAAATAAATCACAGTTCCTCAATGTCCTTTGCTAACATTCTATAATAGGAGAATGGGCTTCTTACCCTGTAATAAATTCTCCCTTTAGCTTATTCTCCCTTTAGACTGACTGTCCTTCTCCTTTTAGACTATGAGTTGTCATAAATTTTCCCTTTAAGCTCTACTTTGATAAGCAAGTTGAGAACAATTGAAGGAACCAATATGAGCCCCATTATTTCTTCCAGCTATATTATATATAATGTAATATAACAATCACGCTGATATAGTCTGCCACATATGAGAAACAAACTGTGGCCTCTGTACCGGCAACTCCGCAGTCTAATTAATCAGGTTTCGTTATAACGATGAGAAATGAGGGACACATTAGGTAATGGCTTGTAAACTCCGTGCAGAACTCCACATTTCCAAAATAGCAATGGTGTGTTAATAATATCGACTATATTAATTAAGTGCACAGGACATGGAAAAGTCATAGCTGAGTAGAAAGCATTGATTCCTTCACTGAAATCAAAGCTTCAAATACTTAACTTTGGCTGGATTAAACCTCGCATTTTGGAATTGGAAATATTGCAAATACTTTTACTGGAAACAGGGAGCTGAGTAGATGATCAAATACGAGAGAATCTGGAGTTCATATAGATCAACAGATGCAATCTGCTACTTGTTTTACAGCATTATTAATTAAAGCACAGAAGGACATAATAAAGAAGGCATAACATAACAACAACATAAGAACACACTCTATTTATTATGAAAGTATGCCTCCCAATCAGCCAGCAATACTCGCAATAGTAGTTGGAGTCATAGTTAGGCAGATTGGAAAGGCCATAGGCACCCATCTTGCTTTGTATGCACCTCGTCTCTACCATGCTCCCCACAGGATTAATAGTGAAGGGTTATTAAAATGCTCTTGATCCTACCCAGAATAATTTATGACAAGTATTGAGGTGTTCAAGGTCTTTATGGTGTCAGGCTATCAACATCAGTTAAACAAAAAGATTTTTTTTGCTAAAACAGCGCTGTGTAAAGTCTTAGTTGTATCTTCTCAATCTTGTGCTCTCATATGGATAGGACAGAAGAGCTGCTACAAAGAAGAACAAAAATGATTAGAGAACTGGAGGCTAAAACATGAGAAGAATTGTTTCAGGAATTGGGTATGTTGAGTTTAATGAAAAGAAGGACTATGATAGCAGTCTTCCAATATCTCAGGGGCTGCCACAAAGAAGAGGGGGTCAGAGCATCTGAAGGCAGAACAAGAAGCAATGGATGGAGACCAATAAAAGAGACATCCAAGCTAAAATCAAAGAGAAATTTCCTGACAGTTAGAACAATTAATAAATGGAAGTTGCCGAAGTAGGTGCTCCATTAATGGAGGTTTTTAAGAAAAGGCTGGACAACCATTTTTCTGCTGTAGCAGAGGGTTGGACTAGAAGACCTCTAAGATCTCTTCCAACTCTCTTATTCTGTTATATGATGTATGTAGTGACTGCCTATTGAAAATGCTAAATGTCAGAAGGATAGAAAGGTCTCAATGAGGTTATAATACCCAACAGGTGCAGAGCAACTCAGCTGTGCAAAGAGCATTCACCTTGAATGGACTTAAAGATTCCAGCAAGTGCTTCTATTTCTTCAATGCCAGAGACCGTTGTTGTTTTCTGACTAATTAATCTCTTTCAATTTTTATCCCTGAAACTTTTGTAGGTCCTGAGCCTGAATTAATCATATTTCAAAGCCTCCAGTATCACACGCTGTTCAAATATATAATCAATCATGAGATCAAAAATGTGAAGTGTTAATGATTAGAACAGTTGGAACTTTGCTCCAAGGTACTGGAAAATATTTGTTTCTTTAAAAAAAAAAAATCCTAAACATTTTAAAGTCAGGCTTCCTTTTATACAATTTATTTATTATAAATAAATATAAATATATTGTTTATTTATATTTCATATTTCTCAAACAGAGAAATATGAAACAGAGATATTAAAATACATAAAATACACAAACGTATTAGATTGCAAACATCTTTTAGAACTAAAATAAGGTTAGGGAATTAACATCAGAGAAGATAATATGGAGAGAAGATAATACGTGTTTGTTTGTGTACATTTACATACAGACAAGTGTGTGTCTCTGTGTATACAGTACATGCATACAAGTGTTTTGAAGGAGGAGGAGGAGGAGGAGGAGGAGGAGGAGGAGGAAGAGGAAGAAAAATAGAAGAAGAAAAGGAGAAGGAGAAGGAGAGGAGGAGGAGGAGGAGGAGGAGGAGGAGGAGGAGGAGGAGGAGGAGGAGGAGGAGAAGAAGAAGAAGAAGAAGAAGAAGAAGAAGAAGAAGAAGAAGAAGAAGAAGAAGAAGAAGAAGAAGAAGAAGAAGAAGAAGAAGAAGAAGAACTCTGTGAAAATAATGAAAATAGATTGCAGACGTGTAGATACCTAGACTAGTCCTTGTAGCTTTCTCAATAAAACATAGAAAGGATCGAATGTACCGTACCAGAAGACAGGGGGGTTTTTATCAAAGCTACTAAAGATGTGAATAAATCAGATAGATTGTTTGCCTGGTTCTGTAGCCAACCCACAGAGGCTCAGGGGCCATTAAAACCCAAGGCCTTGTGCCAGCCTAGGACTTGACTTTCCCCAATTCCCTGTCTCAGAGTTCTCCTACTTTCCAAGTTCTTCTTCCCAGCTCTCCATCTGCAGGTGAGAGCAGCCAAAACAGCAAGAATCGCTTGTTCTTCCTGGTGAAAAACAATAGGAAACGGTGCCACCGCGAGAGGAAACAGTCGATGCTTCTTTATTATCCGTAACGATGAAAAGACTGGGAAGGGAGAGCTTAAATGGCATTTTGAGTAGCAGCTTCGGGAGATGGCAATTACTACAGCACCATGAGGCTTCATATCACATGACGCCTCATTAAGAGATCACGTGGTGTCTCATTAAGATAGGGACACCAGTGCCAGCCAAAAAAAAAAAAAAAGGTACAAATTGCAAATCCGGCATTTCAGGAGGCCAACCACACCTTGCGTCGTTGCCTAACATTATACAAATCATGTAACGCGTTGCCCTGGTTTTCTTCCTTTTGGGTACGACTAATCAAACTCTTTATCCAAGTTGTGCTTTATTAGCTATGACAGCGGATAAGCTCATCACGATAATGTTTCAGAAAGCCATAATAGTGACAAACTGCATTCCTATTTGTTTTAGGATAGTGCCAATGTAAATTGACTTTTAAAAAGCTGAACTTTAATTGGAAAAGTTAGTGCTTTAATGAAATCGGAGATGAGTTTGGGGTCCATTAAGGCCATTAGCGTTGGATAGAGTTGAGCTGCTACTGTCTTAAAACTTTTAATGTCATAAGAAAAATTTAGTATACATCTTCTACTGTATAAGGTAAAGGTTCTCCTCGCACATATGTGCTAGTTGTTCCTGACTCTAGGGGGTGGTGCTCATCTCCATTTCAAAGCCAAAAAGCCAGAGCTTTGGCCAAAGCCAATGCCATCTCCGTGGTCATGTGGCCGGCATGACTCAATGCCAAAGGGGCATGGTGGTCCCTATTTTTCTACTTGCATTTTTATGTGCTTTTGAACTGCTAGGTTGGCAGAAGCTGGGACAAGTTACGGGAGCTCACCCCGTTACGCGATTCGAACCACTGAACTACAGACGTTTTGATTGACAAGCTCAGTGTCTTAGCCACTGAGCCACTGTGTCCTCTATATATCTTTAGGAACGATCAACACCTGTATTTCTTACACAGGTAAAAATGCAGTAGTAGAAGGAGTGGGGAAGGAAAAATAAGAGAAAGGAACTTGGCATACAAATGCAGACCATATCTAAGGTTAAATTGTGAGTTGGTGCCAATCTCATTATATTAAATGATGTAGAGTTGTATTTCTTATAGATTACACAAGTAGTCCTCAATTTACAAGCATATGTTTAGTAACTCTTCAAACTCACAACAGCATTGAAAAAAAGTGAGTTATTTTTCACAGGAACATTGCAGCTTCCTCATGGTCACATGATCAAAAACGCTTGGCAACTGGCATGTACTTATGATGGTTGCAGTGTCCTGGGGTCATGTAATCCCCTTTTGTAGCCTTCTGACAAACAAAGTCAATGGGGAAAACTCTGCTGGGGCCTGTTGGCTGCTGGCCCCTCCAGCAGCTAATCAGAGGAGGAGATATGGGGGTCAGGGCCAGCATCAAGGTAAACTGAGAGCTCCGAAGGGAAAGAGGGAATGGAGATGTCAGAGATAGAGACAGAGGTGGAGCCTGGGCCATCTGTCAGCCCTCATATGGAGAGTCAACAGTCCCCAGGTGGCTGATGAGGAACAGGAGGAACAGCTGGTTCCAATGCCTGATGCATGGATACACAGAAGGCAGAGGAGAGGAGAGCAGTGGAAATCTATGGGCCAGTCCTTGGGACGGAAGAGCCACCACTGCTATGAAGCCCCATCCTAGCTCTGCGGATAAAAGGCAGCGGGCAGAAATGAATAGGTGTGGCAGACAACTATTCATCTCCCTGCTGATCCACCACTAAATAACCTGTACTTCCGAATCCTGTCTGAAAATTATTAGAATTCTTTTTAGAATCTGCAGTGCCTTCTGAGCAAGCGTGAGAGTGTGTGTATCAGCTGCTGGAAGAAAGCAAGCACACCTTCCAGGCAGGGGTGGGTTCTACTTACCTTTACTAGCGGTTCGCAACGGGAATCTGTGCATGTGCAGATCGCTGATGACAACATCCGGAGCGGTGGGAGGGGCCTCCCACCGGTTTTACTACCGGTTCTTGCATACCGGTCCGAACCAAGGGCAACTCACCACTGCTTCCAGGACTTCCTTTGCAAGTGTGAGAAGAGAGAGAGACTCCAGGTGTGTTGGGCCAGTTCAGGGAGAAAGGGAATGAGTGTCACTTTCCACTGGGCTTAGAGACTTCATAGCCTGCTGTAAGAGAGCATTAACTACAAAGGGCTTGTTGTGTTTGGGAGCTGGGTCAGAACAACTAGATTCATTTAACAACTGTGTGACTAAACTTCACAGCGGCAATGATTCAAAACAACTGTGACAACGACGTTCATCAAATGGAGCAAGACTCTCTTAACAACTGTTCAGTTGCTCAGTCATAGAAATTTTCGTCTCTATTGTGGTCTTAAGCTGAGGACTATCTGTATGAATATATGAAGGTTCTTTATAGTGAAAAATTACTCTTTATATTGAAAATTACACTTTAGATTGAAATCCAGATACATTCTGTACCCTGGACTTCATTATTTAGCTCTAGAATAGTCCTAGATGCTTAACGATGTCAGATTGTATTGTTATTTGTGCTGAAATGCTTTGAGAGCATATTGACTACAAAAACAGCCAAATGGAAATGATTTATCTAATGACACTATATGTATTCTCCTTTTCAACAGAAAGTTTTCAAAGCACCTTTTAAGACATGCCCTTATTTTTAATGTATTGTTTGGAGATCAGGGCTTAAAAAAAAAAGGAAGGAAGGAAGGAAGGAAGGAAGGAAGGAAGGAAGGAAGGAAGGAAGGAGGGAGGGAGGGAGGGAGGGAGGGAGGGAGGGAGGGAGGGAGGGAGGGAGGGAGGGAGGGAAGGAAGGAAGGAAGGAAGGAAGGAAGGAAGGAAGGAAGGAAGGAAGGAAGGAAGGAAGGAAGGAAAAGAATGATTGACAAAGCAGCGCGAAAGATGACTGGAGGTTTTCAAGAAGAAATTGCACAGCAGTTTGCCTGGAATGTGATAAAGTCTCCTTATTGAGCAGGGGGTTGGACTAGAAGACCTCAGAGGTCCCTTTCAAGCCTATTATTCTATGTTCAATGTCCCTGTAATGACTCCTGGGCCATTGCAAGGAAAACTGACCCAGACATGAAGAAATTGAAACCACCAAACTCCACTAGAAGACTAAATGAGGAGAAAGGATGAGAATTAACACCTTGCTTTCTGTAAGATAAAACCATTATTAATGGCCTCTGATGAGATCGTAGGCTTTATCTTAGTTAAGTATGTAGTGTGCGTGTTTTAACGTTATATGTTTTGTCTGTTTATTTGGGGGATTTTCTGGTCATAGTTTGGACAGCTTTATAAATCCAGCAGTTTCTTTCAATATATATATATATATATATAACACAGAACAAGACAACTGCCAGAGAGTGGAGCTGATATACTTTTATGTGGATGTGGAAATCATAACTTGGGTTTGCAACTCCAAAAAGAAAAAAATATGTCCAACTTCATAATGCTCATTTATCCAAGACAAGCTCCCTTTGTCTTTTCCATCAGTAGCTGTTCTTCTCTTACTTCTCCAAATTCCCATGGTTTAGCTGTCAAAAACATCCAAGAAGCTTCTTCAGCTGTGACTGGATAGTGGGGAAATGGAAGGATTTATGCTCCTTGTAGACAACTGGTCATTTGCATTATTTTAGAGCAGGGGTGTAAAACTGAATTTCTTTGATGGCCGGATCAGCATTGTAGTTCTCCTCCATGGTTCGGCAGGGGGGAGTGGGAGTGGAGGGGGGGGGAGATGGGACGGACGCCTCCTGCAACACCCTGCTAGCCAAAATGGGGCATGGGGGGGGTGCCCTTTCCATCCATTTTTTGGCCTGAATGGTCTCCTACAGCACTTGACTGGCCAAAATGGGGCACGGGGGCACACATGCCTTGTTTTCATCTTCTATGGCCTCCTGCAACACTCTGCCAGCCAAAAACGGGCCACGGGAAAGAACTTGACCTTGGTAGGTAACTTGTCATGCCTGGAAGCCTTATTACCTGTGTCCCATGAGGATCCAGGCTTGCCACAATCATACCGTGGGAAGTTGGGAGGGAGGATTGCATGAGTGAAGTAGAGATAGCCATAACAAACTTCTCTAAGAGAAGTTCAAGGCCATGGTGTCCGGCAGCTGTGCAAAGAAGAAATTGGAGGATGTCTTCTGTTCAGGAAAGAACTGATTGGACTTGTGGTGGACATGTGGAAGATGTGGGCAACTTTCTTTTGGGTGAGAAAACCCAGAAGCTTTCAGTTTCAGGTTTTCCCAGATGTGCCAATATGACAACCCTAATGAAAGTTAGCTTTGAGGAACTTCAAGCCACGGAGTTTAACTTTGTTGGGGGTGTTACTTGGAACCCTGACACTGTTCTCAGGTGGCAGAAGGCTCTCATGCATTCTTTAGCCCTCCCTGTTCCGTAGGAATTTACCAACCTTCCTCCCATTTCTGTTTGGCAAACTGTGAGCCAAAATGAAGTGCAGGCAATGATGAAACTGAGAATCAGCTTTGACATGTGCTCGCTGCTCACACAAACTGAGTGCACACATATGCACATTTTATTGGCTGGCAGAGTGCTGCAGGAGGTTGAAAATGGGTCATACGGGTGGTGGTGGTGGTGGTGGTGGTGGTGGTGGTGGCAGTGGTCCTTTGATATTTCCAGGCTGCCCCCACAGGCCAGATTTAAGCACTTGAGTATGACACTCCTGTTTTAGAGAGTCATCGAGGCCACTTGGAGGGCTATATGTGTCCTCAGGGTCACCTGAGTAGTGAAAATGGGTGTGGAGCCTTCTTGGAGCTACTAAAGTCACAGTCACTCACACACTCGTCACTTCCCACCTGGACTACTGCAATGCTCTCTACATGGGGCTCCCCTTGAGGTGCACCCGGAGGCTCCAAATGGTCCAGAATGCGGCCGCGTAGGGGATTATGGGAGCGATGGGGCACTCCCATGTGACACCTCTTCTGTAGGCGAGCTGCACTGGCTCCCAGTGGTCTTCCAGGTATGCTTCAAGGTGTTGGTGACCACCTTTAAAGCGCTCCATGGCCTAGGGCCTGGGTATTTATGAGACCACCTTCTGCCACCAATAGCCTCCCACTGGCCAGTACGCTCGCACAGGGAGGGCCTCCTCAGGGTGCCATCGGCCAGACAATGTTGGCTGGCAACCCCCAGGGGGAGAGCCTTCTCTGTGGTGGCACCTGCCCTCCGGAACGACCTATCCCCCGAGATACACACGATACCGGATCTTCGGACTTTTCGTCGGGCCCTAAAAACTCACTTATTTCATCTAGCCGGGCTGGCTTGATCCTATCCTTTTGGTTTTAATTTGTAATTAATTTTAATGGGGTTGTTTTAAATTGTGGGCTGAAATTATTTAATTATCTTTTAAACTATTTTAAATTTTGTATGCTATGTTTTATCTTGGCTGTTCACCGCACTGAGTCCAGTTGGAGAAGGGCGGTATAAAAATCAAATAAATTAAAAAAAATAAAGGACTGTGTTGTAGACTAGAGATAGAAGATCATATCCCTCTTTTCAGTTGAGAGTGGGCTGTTCAATTTTGACATAGTGGCCTCTTTGACTCCTCTTTCAAGCCTGTGATCCTCTCTGTCCAAAATGTGGACTTTGCTGTGTTCAGAAGAGTGGCCTTTGTCTTTTACATGCAGATGGACTCCTGACTCTAGTCCTAATGGGTTTGTTCTCCTAGGTTGTGCCATGAGTTTATGAAGTGGTTGTTTTGTTTCCCCAATGCACAGATCTGTACATGTCTCACTGCATTGGGAGAAGATTCGGTTAATTTCAGGCATCATCCTCTACAGGGAGAAGTTTGACTCCTGCTAAGCCTGCCAAAAGTTCAGTAGTTGAACTGCTGAAAACATTGAATGCAAAATGCCAAAAGGAGAGCAATGCTAGGCAAGAAGACTCTCGGTGGAACCTGCTTTAATTTCCTGCTAATTCATTTCAATTAACAGTGCTGCTCTGTGAGAATGCAAATGACTATAATTTCCTCATAAAGTAATTTGCTGCTTGGTGCATGGCGCCTGAGCTTCCAACTGCTTTGCTTTCTGTTGTCGTTCTCGTCTTGGTAGCAACAAACAAAACTCTGATTCATCAAAATCTCCGCTGTTTATGAAAGCAGAAGGGGGATGGCCTAAGGGAGCTTATGCATCCGGGAGGACTGAGCAAATACCTACACGATGAAAAGAAGTGAAAAAGTTTATCTGTCCGGTCTGATTTTACTAACTCTTCTCCTCTAACTCTTTTAGAGTAATTTTGATATAAGGAGAACCTCTATATAGAGCAGAGGAATTCAGAAATAGAATTCAATATAATGCCTTGGTAAGATCACACTTGGAATACTGCATCCAATTTTGGTCGCCATTGCATCCAGATGTTGAGACTCTAGAAAGAAATTCAGAGAAGAGCAATAGAGATGTTAGGGGACTGGATTTTTCTACTTGCATTTTTTACCTGCTTTCGAACGGCTAGGTTGATAGAAGCTGGGACAAGTAACGGGAGTTCACCCTGTTACGTGGCACTAGGGATTCAAACCACTGAACTGACAACCTTTTAATCGACAAGCTCAGCATCTTAGCCACTGAGCCACTGTGTCCCTTTTGGGGTATCATAGCAGTGTATGTCTAGCCTAGTGAAAAGAAGGACTAGGGATGACATGATAGCAGTGTTCCAATATCTCAGAGCTTACCACAAAGAAGAGGGAGTCAAGCTATTCTCCAAAGCACTTGAAGGCAGGACAAGAAGCAATGGATGGAAACTAATCAAAGAAAGAAGCAAGTTAAAATTAATGAGAAATTTCCTGACCATGAGAACAATGGAACAGCTTGCCTCCAGAAGTTGTGGAGGCCCCATCAATGGAGATCTTTAAGAAGAGACTGGAGAGCCATTTGCCCAAAATAGTACAGGTTTTCCGGCTAATGCAGGAAGCTGGACCAGAAGACCTCCAAAATCTCTTCCAACTCTATTATTCAGTTATTTCTCACTCAGGATCTCTGCCTACTCTTTTTATACCTCAGAAAACATGAGACCTGGTTTTAAACCAACTGCTACATATTGCTGTGTGCATACAGGTGTACATTATATCACTGTATCTTCTTAGGATTTTCATGGGCAATATGATTTATCAATGCAAAGCAGAATGTGCAGTCCACTCCATAAACATGAAGTCTCCAGTAAGCTATATGACAAAGTCATGAAAAATAAACTACAGGGTGGTTTATAAATAACTGGCTGACAAGAAAATATTCCTGATTTATGTGCGAGCATGTGTGAAATAGCACAGGACACCTATTTTAACGGGCAATCTTTTCTCAATATTAATAGATATTTTCCCTTCTTTTATTAAAAAAAATTTTTTTGATTAGGAAACATTGACAGATTTAATTTGGCCGGCAATATAATTTTTTATAACAAAACTAATACAAACAGCCCATAAATATCTTGGATTCAAATAAGTCCAGCTTCATTTCTTAAAAAAAAAAAAAAAAGAATAAAAACCCAGGCAAATCTACACAAGGGCAGTGGCATTAATACCATTTGTAGATGGTTACCAACAAGGCCCATCAACACTCCTTTTGCTGGAACTCAAATACTTATTTCATCTTTTTTGCATTTGTACAACTATCTCTTTATCTCACTGTCTGTCTGTCTGTCTGTCTATCTATTTATGTATATGAGAGGGAGAGAGGGAGGGAGGGAGGGAGAGAGAGAGAGAGAGAGAGAGAAAGAGAGAGAGAGAGAGAGAGAGAGAGAGAGAGAGAGAGAGAGAGAGAGAGAAGTTTATATACTGTACATCTATAAACTTTTTCCTCCAAATTCTTCTAAAGACCGACCAAAGGCTTTCTTCTAGCTGAGTATCTTAGTCTTTTAGAAATATTGCTTTTATAATGAGGCAAGGGAAAGAAGAAAGTAAACATTGGTTTTATCCCTAATGAGAAGGTCACACTGATGAAATCTAGGGTAGATAAAAAGTCAGCTGAAGTCACCCCAAGAGGGTTGGTACTTAGATAACAGGAAGGAACTCCTAGGAGGATAGAAAGAAAGATCAATGGGAAGAACATGCTAGAGATGTTAGAAAACTGCTGAATGAGATTTAGCTTTCTACTGAGATTTCAAAAAGCCCAGAACCATTTTTATGGTTAACCTGCACTTCTTCACTCTATAGGAATTTCCTGCTATTAAGCCTCCGGCTTGGTAGAAGAAATGCACGCTAGAATTTCATCTTCCTTGTGTTAGTGAAGATTTCCCCTGAATGTGGCTTAGTTTCAGAAATCTTTTTTTAAAAAAGAAAGAAAAAGAAATACGCAAATTCACTGCTCTGTGTCTTTTTCCTTCAAAACAATCTGCTGTCTTTTTTAAAATTGCTAATAAACTATTTAATTTGAAATGTTTGAAGGACATGGTTTATCCCTTCCTTCCTCTCTCCCTCCCTCCCTCCCTTCTTCTCTCCCTCCTTTCTCCCTTCCCTTTCTTTTCCTTCTTTCCTTCCTTCCTTCCTTCCTTCCTTCCTTCCTTCCTTCCTTCCTTCCTTCCTTCCTCTCTTCCTCCCTCCCTTCTCTTTCCTTCTTCCATCTCTTTCCTTCCTTCCTCTCTCCCTCCCTTCTCCCTTCCCTTCCTTTTCCATCCTTCCTTCCTCTCTCCCCCCTTTCTCCCTTCCCTCCCTTTTCCTTCTTTCTTTCCTTCCTTCCTTTCTTCCCTTCCTTTCCCTTCCTTCCTTCCTCTCCCCTCCTTTCTCCCTTCCCTTCCCTTCCTTTTCCTTCCTTTTTTCTTTCTTTCCTTCCTCTCTCCCTCCCTTCTCCCTTCCTTTTCTTCCTTCTTTCCTTGACAGGCATTATGTATATATGATATACATTGAGCAGAAAGCCAATATTTAGAGTTAGTCTAGTGTATACCTTGCAAATAAAAGTTATCAGGCCAATGAAATCACAATAACCACCTCATTTTAACTTTTTTATCTTTTTTTAAATTTGAAACTTTAAAATACAAACTACCAAAAAAAGAAAACAAGAAAACAAGAAGAAATAGTCCTAAATGAGCAGCTTTTGTTCAATGTATATAATTCTAGCCCCCGCCTACATCCATTAACACAAATTCTCTTCTCCATAATGCCTTGATTAAATAATAAGTAGAGTTAGACTTTTTAATACCCTCAGTATGACAAAACTGAGTTCATTGGGGGATAAAGAAATCTACATTCTAATCTCACTGCTACCACTCAATAGGGGTAATTTAGAGGTTTATAATGTTTGAGATTATCTCATTTTTGGAATCAAAGAAAGCATAGCAACTTTGATACAGGGAAAGTGGATGGGTTACATGGGGTGTCTCATTTATTCAGAGAACTAGGGGATATGAACAATTAAATCTTTATTAAAAAGTTACATATAAGGGGGCGCTCAAGTGTATGTGTGTGTTTCTGAGTGAGAGAGAGAAAGAGGAGGGAGAGGGGAGAGAGGGGGAGGAGGAGAGGGGAAAGATGGAGAAGGGGAGCGGGAGAGGGATAGAGAGAAGGAAAATGAGAGAGAAGGGAGGGGAGAGAGGAGAGGGAGAGGCAGAAAGGCAGAGAGAAGAGAGAGGGGGTAAAGGAGGAGAGGGGGAGGGGAGAGGGGGAGGGCAAGAGAGAGAGGACTAGGAGAAGAGAGGGGGAGAGGGAGAGGAGGAGAGGGAAGGAGATGGAGAAGGAAAGGGAGAGAGGGGGCGAGATAAGGGACAGGGGGGAGAGGATGAGAGAGGAAGGAAAGAGAGAGAGGAAGAGGGAGACTAAGAGGGGGAAAGGGAGGGAGAGGGGAAGGAGAAGGAGGAGGGGAGGGAGAGAGAGAGAGCAAGAGTGGGAGAGAGAGAGAGAGAGCAAGAGTGGGAGAGAGAGAGGGGGGGGGAGAGAGAAAGATCCTTGTGTCCTTTTGCTTGGCACAGTTTTATAACCAACAGACACATGAAGGAAAGTTTTCAAAATCATACATCTTTTTCTACTGTGCAGAGATTCAATATTCTTTCTTGACAATGAAACCAATTCCTAAATAAATGCAGAGCAGTGCATAAGCTGCAACCTAGGTAGCTTATAAACACCTCGCAGGGAAATGTTGCTGTCTAGCAACTAACTAACTAACTAACTAACTAACTAACTAACTAACTAACTAACTAACTAACTAACTAATGAAGGCTGCTTTGGATGGTCATTGTCTACAAACTAACCATAGCATGGACGGAACACAAATGGTTCCCACCACCATCTCTTTGGTAACCATAATAAGAGTGTCAATATTCTAAACCGGGGCGAGTATCCTCCAAAATGTTTGATAAAGATTCTTCTGGCAGGCATAGCTTTAGCTGCTAATTAAGAAGTGACGTTTACTCCTAAAGCCCATCAGAAAAACGTAGTAATGCAGGGCAATTAGTAAATCAGGGGAATAGATTCTGAAGAATGCCTGCATTGATTCTCTCTAAGAATTGCTACAATACTTAATAGACAGATGTACTTTCCCTCCTATTGAGGGGAGGAAAGTAAGTAGTCAAATTTTTAACAATTATGTGCATGCTTACATAATGGTGTTAGACTGAACCCTCGTTTCTTTGGGAGGCATAACCTAGAGGCAGCTCACAATATATCACAGAACTATTTAAAAGGGAGTGGGTGAGTGGAACCAACCTCAAGTAAATCCACTCTAACCAGTCAGTTCCCTGCTCAAGCTTTCACTTAGCGAGAGTGATCTGCAAAATTTACACTTGTTATTTGTGCAGCTATTTACTTACGTGAGAAAGGGTTTTAAATTCCACAAAAGGGGACCAGTAATGGCTCACTTTCTTAATCTCCTTAATGAGTCACATACAAATAAGATTTTTGTGAATGGATGACACACTTTGAAGAGGTATATTGCAAAGGCTGCTAAGGAGAGAAGAATGGTGATTGCTAAATATTTAATTTTTTAATATTTTAAACATAAAATATTTCTATATAAATAGAATGCAA
This sequence comes from Masticophis lateralis, assembly GCA_030761175.1. Lineage (NCBI taxonomy): Eukaryota > Metazoa > Chordata > Lepidosauria > Squamata > Colubridae > Masticophis > Masticophis lateralis. Next base: position 125,060,694 of record JAUDYJ010000004.1, read on the forward strand.
AGGAGCAGAATAGAATAGAATTTTTTATTGGCCAAGTGTGATTGGACACACAAAGTATTTGTGTTAGTGCATGTGCTCTCAGTGTACATAAAAAGAATCATAAGGGACAACACTTAATGATAGTCATAGGGTACAAATTAGCAATCAAATCATATTAGGAAATAGTCAATATAAATCATAAGGATACAAGCAACAAAGTTACAGTCATACAGTCATAAGTGGAAGGAGATGGGTGATGTGGAAGGAGAAGGAGAAGCGGAAGAACAATGAGAAGATTAATAGTAGAATATAACAGAATTAGAATTAGAATTAGAATTAGAATTAGAATTAGAATTAGAATTAGAATAGAGGTGGAGGTTCTAGTCCAACCCTCTGCTCACCAGGAGACCCTTTTTCTGTGTCAGACAAGTGGTTGCATTTTGAAATAAAAGTGTGAAAGAAGAAGATATTGTCAGTTGCAAGAATTAACTGAATCATACATTGCCAGCAATCATACACACACACACACACACACACACACACACACACACAGAAACACACACAATGACAACATTCATCCCTCTCACACATACATACACAAAGTTAATGTTGTTGTTGCTGATTCAGAAGAAATCTAAACGGGACAAAAAATGTTCCCCAATCATTCTGATTCCGCAGTTAATACTACCTTCACTTTTTTTTTCCATTTTATCCCTTCTGTGCAGTCCAAATTAGACCCAAAGCCCTTACAAACTACTTACTCGCAGTCCTCAAACTGTTGCCGACTGGGGTTGCATGCCTGTCCTTTGGGAGTTGCCCCAAAACCCCTGGAAAAACTATATATATATATTTTTTAAAAAGTATTTGTTGCTTCGATTTATATGCCACCCTTCTCCGGAGACTCAGGGCGAGTTACAATGCGTTAAGCAATAGCCTTCATACTTTTGTATATACCTGCTTAGTAGAGCTTTTGCCCCCTCGCCCCAAGCGGTGTTCTTTTTTATACAAAGTCAGCTTATTGCCCCCACAATCCGGGTGCTCATTTTACCTACTTCGGAAGGATGGAATGCTGAGTCAACCCTGAGCCTGGTGAGATTCGAACTTGCAGGAATTGCAGGCAGCTGGCAGCTAAGTGCTTTTTAACAGCACTTTAGTCCACTGCTCCACCAGGCTCAGAACAGAACAGAATAAAAGAGTCATAAGAGATCTTGGAGGTTTTCTAGTCCAACCCCCTGCTCAGGCAGGAAACTCTACACTGTTTCAGACAAATAGTTGTCCAATCTCTCCTTAAAAATTTCAACTTCTGGAGGCATTTGTTCAGGAAATTGTTTAGGAAATTTTTCCTTACTTCTAGGTTGTTTCTCTCCTTGACTAGCTTCTAGCGGTATTAACACTTCAGGTCAGTGGAATTCAAATGTTTTTACTACCGTTCTGTGGGCGTGGCTTGGTGGGCATGGGGTGGCTTGGTGGGCGCGGCAGGGGAAGGATACTGCAAAATCTCTTTTCTCCCCACACTCCATGGCCGTGGTGGGTTCTAACCAGCTTTACTACCGATTCTTTTTGTGCACGCGCTTCGCTCACATGTGTGTCAAACTTGTGCTCCACGCAAGCGCATTGGAAATCTGCCCAGCTGAGGTGCGGCAATCTCGGAACTTTTTAAAAAACTTTTTAAAAGCATTTTTTTACTATTGATTCCGGCAAATTGGTAGTAAAAAACCGCTTAAAAAGTAAAAAGAAAAGTTCCAACAATTAGCTGTGTGACAATCAGCTGTGCCGCGTGATCGTCTGAATTTTTTTTTTACTTTTTTTAAGCATTTTTTTTTTACTACCGGTAGCATTTCTTACTACTGGTTTGGGTGAACCGGCCTGAACCAGTAGCATTTCACCCCTGCCCCAAATACTGGAAGACTTCTATCATGACACCCCTAGTCCTTCTTTTCTCTAGATTAGTCATACCCAAATCCTGCAACCATTCTTCATAGGTTTTAGTCTCCAGCCCTTTAATCATCTTATTTTTAGTTTTAATCAGGGGTGAAATCTAGCAGGTTCTGAGAGCATATACACCAAGACAAATTCCTTGTGTGTCCAATCACACTTGGCCAATAAAAAAATTCTCTTCTCTTCTCTTCTCTTCTCTTCTCTTCTCTTCTCTTCTCTTCTCTTCTCTTCTCTTCTCTTCTCTTCTATTCTATTCTATTCTATTCTATTCTATTCTATTCTATTCTATTCTATTCTTCTGGAGAACCGGTAACAGAAATTTTTGGAGAACCAGCAAATACCACCTTTGGCTGGCCCCAGAGTGAGGTGGGAATGGAGATTTTGCAATATCTTTCTCCCCCCAGGAGTGGGGAGGGAGTGGAGATTTTGCAGTATCCTTCCTCTGCCACACCCACCAAACCACACCCACTAAGTCACACTATGCCCACCAAGCCATGCCCACAGAACCGGTAGTAAAAGAATTTGTATTTCACCACTGGTTTTAATCATCTTATATTCCACATCTTACAATGGCCAATAATCAGGGATAATGGGAGTAAGAATCAAAGAACTTCAAAAAGTGTCAGGTTCTATTTTATTAAAGTTCCTTTTCTGATTTGGATTGAATGGGACTACGGGAAGCATATTAAGAACAGTAGTAGAGTAGGAAGTGTTATAGTTAATTAGCGTTAAGAGTAGGAAGTGTTAATTACTCTTTCTTTTTTCATCCGTGCATTTAAGTAAACAGAAAGAAAATGAAAATAAAATGAAAGGACACAAATGGAAAACCTTCCCCCCAACCTCAAAAAAAAAAAAATGTAGGCGTGTGTCAAAGTATGGTGAGAATAGCATAGTGCAAAACGGACGTCATGGATGTAGTTTTCAAGCAATGATTTACTAGAACTTTTGTTTTACTTGACCATGTTTGACTTATTAAAAAAAAAAAATCCTTGGCTAATTTTTAATTTATGCAAAGGAAGAAAGAAAAGAAATTAGTTTGATATTCAGCAAGATAATCAACTTGTGAATCTCTCAGGAATGATTGGAGTCATTGCTGAGGAGGACAACTATAGAAATGAAATAAATATAAATTAGGTCAGAACATTTATGGAATGATCTTCATCTTAATATGAACAAAAACAATAATATTCCGTCTTCTCTCACAGCAGCCTAAGAATTAATGTTTCATAATGTCTTAATACTGAGCCTGAGTAGCGTAGAGGGCTAATGCCTCCTACTAAAGGCAGCAATTAACATCCAGCTGCCTGTAATTCTGCGAGTTCAATCCTAGCCAGGCTCAAGGTCGACTCAGCCTTCCATTCTTTCTAAGGTGGATAAATTGAGGACCCAGTTTGTGGGGGCAATAAGCTGACTTTGTATAAATATATACAAAAGTATGAAGGCTATTGCTTAATGCATTGTAAGCCGCCCTGAATCTCTGGAGAAGGGCGGCATATAAATCAAATTAAAAAAAAAAAAACAATACACAAATCAGGATCCTTAAATGGCTATTGAAACAGTGAGTGGAAAACAGAATAGAAATGATTTGTCATTGACTTATTCTTTTTTTTTTTTTTTTTTTTTGAGTCTTAGTGGACAATCATTTAGGCTGCATAAACTGAGGGATAGAATCAAGAACACGTGAGGTGTTAATACCACTTTATAATGCCTCAGTAAGGCCACACTTGGCATTCTGCATCCAGTTTTGGTCACCATGATATAAAAAAGATGTGGAGACTCTAGAAAGAATGCAGAGAAGAGCAACAAAGATGATTAAGGGACTGGAGGCTAAAACATATGAAGAACAGTTGCTAGAATTGGAGATGCCTAGTTTAATGAAAAAAAAAGGACTAGGGGAGACATGATAGCAGTGTTCTGATATCTCAAGGGTTGCCACAAAGAAGAGGGAGTCAAGCTATTTCCAAAGCACCTGAGGGCAGCACAAGAAGCAATGGGTGGAAACTAATCAAGGAGAGAGCCTTGAAATTTTTTCCTGACAGAACAATTAATCAGCGGAACTACTTGCCTCCAGAAGTTGTGGGTGCTCCAATATTGTAAGTTTTTAAGAAGAGATTGGGCAACCATTTGTCTGAAATGGTATAGGGTTTCCTGCCTGAGCAAGGGGTTAGAGAAGAAGACCTTCAAAGTCCCTTCCAATTCTGTTATTCTGATTTTCCAATCTACAATTGTCTCCCATACAATCATTAATCAGACCAGAACCTGTTATACTTTCAATTACAGGTAAGACTGGTCAGATATACCAAAAGGTATTTCAGATTAAGATGCATGAGGATTTTTCTTCATCCTGCGATTGCCAACCTGAATTGTTTTCATTAAGCTGTACCTTTCTTCTGATTTTTGAAACTGAGTTCCAAATACACATACAAACACAAACAATAACAAATTGTGGTTTCTATGTTATCCACAATCGTTAAAGAAATAACTTGCAGGTAAATCGGACTATTGAATGAAGTGGACCTATGGCTGAATAGCAATAGCAATAGCATTAGACTTATATACTGCTTTATAGTGCTTTACACCCCACTCTAAGAGGTTTACAGAGTCAGCATCTTACCCCCAACCATCTGGGACACTCCTTGGAAGGATGGAAGGCTGAGTCAGCCTTGAGCCACGTGAGACATTTTTTAAATTTTTTAAAAAAATTTTTTAATTTGATTTATATGCCGCCCTTCTCCGGAGACTCAGGGTGGCTTACAGTAGGTTAAGCAATAGCCTTCATTTATACAAAGTCAGCTTATTGCCCACACAAACTGAGTCCTCAATTTACCCACCTTAGAAAGAATGGAAGGCTGAGTCGACCTTGAGCCTGGCTAGGATTGAACTCACAGAAATTGCAGACAGCTGGATCTTAATTGCTGCCTTTAGTAGGAGGCATTAGCCCCCTATGCTACTCAGGCTCTTTATTGTACTAAACTTCAAGTACTTCAAGTACTAAACTGCTGGCAGCTTGCGATAAGCAGAAGTATCCTTCAGTACTGCATTCTAACAAATCTATAGATTTATTTATTGATTGATTGATTGATTTCAATTTATATATTGCCCTTCTCCCCGGGAGGGGGACTCAGGGTGGTGAACAGCCAAATTAAAACACATATAATACAAATATTAAAAAAATTAAAATTAGATTAAATCGTTGGCGTTCCAAAATAAAAGTCTCAAACCCCATTAAAATACCCAATTTAAAACCCCAGAAATTAATAATACCAAAAATTTTAAAACCCCATTAAAATCAAGCAAGCAAGGCCGGCTTGTTGGAATAAATAAGTCTTAAGGGCCTTTCGGAAAGCACGGAGGTCCAGGATCAAATGAATTTCAGGAGGCAGCTCGTTCCATAGGGCGGGTGCCCCCACAGAGAAGACTCTCCCCCTGGGGGCCGCCAGCCAACATTGCTTGGCTGATGGCACCCTGAGGAGGCCCTCTCTGTGTGAGCGTACTGGCCAGTGGGAGGTTATCGGTAGCAGCAGGCGGTCCCGCAAATACCCCGGTCCCATGCCATGGAACGCTAGATAGGATAGATAGATAGATAGATAGATAGATAGATAGATAGATAGACAGACAGACAGACAGACAGACAGATGATAGACAGAAAGAAAGATAGATAGATGATAAACAGACAGACAGATGATAGACAGAAAGAAAGAAAGAAAGAAAGAAAGAAAGAAAGAAAGAAAGAAAGAAAGAAAGAAAGAAAGAAAGAAAGACAGACAGACAGATGAGAGAGAGAGAGAGAGAGAGAGAGAGAGAGAGAGAGAGAGAGAGAGAGAGATAATACACAGACAGACAGACAGACAGACAGATGAAAGGCAAACACAGGGAGTAAATTCTTTTAGTTGGATAGGAAACCAATTATGGGAGAGGCACCTCAGCATGGGCTTACATTTGAAAGACCACCCTAGAACCGAAACAATGGCTTGACTGGAACTCTAACCAGGGGTGGGATTCAGACAGTTTGGACCAGTTTGGGTGAAGCCGTAGTTGTGACCTGCATATGGGCCTGCTTACTTGCTCCGGCGCTATGCCATCTTATTTAGCTGTATTTTTTAAGCCTTGCGCATGCGTGCAAGCACACATATGAGCAAACCGCATTTGTGCGCGCCAGGGGAGAAATGTAAAATTTGTTACTACCAGTTCTGTGGGCGTGGCTTGGTGGGGGGGTAATGTGACTGGGTGGGCGTGGCCAACTTTAAAAAAAAAACTTTTCAAAGCATTTTTTCTAATGCTTTGAAAAGCCTCTGCTGATCAGGCAACTCAGCTGGGATCTCAGAGACTTTTCAAAACATTTTTTTTTACCATCTCTTCAGCCAAGAGGTTGCAGAAAAAAATGCTTTGAAAATGACTATTCCAGCTGAGCCACACAATCATCAGAGGCTTTTTTTTTTTTTTTTACTTTTAAAAGCATTTTTTCGTCAGAAGGGGTTGTAGAAAAAATGCTTTTAAAAGTTAAAAAAAAAAAAGCCCCTGATGATCCTGTGGCTCAGCTGGGCATGAGGGGGTGGCACAGGGATTTTTGCTACCGGTTCTCCGAACCACCTGCCACCATTGCTACCGGATTGGGCGATCCGGTCCGAACCAGGAGCATTTCACCCCTGGTGCACGCTCACATTTTCATCGCTGGGGTGAACTGCTTGTTAAATTATATGAAGCCCACCTCTGTCTCTAACCATTGCGCCATTGCCACTCAGGATATGGGATGAATATCACATGGACCAAAAATTGATTGACAAACCTACCTTTCTTGGATAAAAAAAAATGGTGATGTGATGATGATGATCTCTAGAAAGAGGAAAAGAAGGATTAGAGGAATTTAAGTACCAGCTGCAGAGATACTCAATTTGCCAAAGATATTGAATGTCAGGCTGTCACATCCAGCTTCGTATGGTGACTCCCTAGACAGGAGAAATAGATTGGGATCAGCTTCTGGAAAGCTGGCCTTCTGCTTAAAGATGTATTTATGATAGATTTGGCCCTGCTCGCTTCCTTCTAAGGCGATGGAAATAGGATGTATTAAAACTAATTTTCATTCTGAGGTTTCTTTGGTATATACAGTAGATCTGTCTATCTCAAATACGTTTGTTGTATAGCTAGTCTCCGACGTACAACAGTTCATTTGGTGATATTCAAAGTTACATCAATGCTGAAAATAGTGACTTATCACTGTTTTTCACACTTATGAACCAGGGGCGGGTTCTAAATTTTTTTACTACCAGTTCTATGGGCGTGGCTTATTTTGTGGGTGATGGTCATGTGACAATTCTTTAGGATTTAGCAGAGGTACTGGTCTACCAGGCTTTTAACTGCTTGTAGAGCTTTACTGGTCTACCCATTTGTTTTTGGAGTGTCCTGGTCTACCCATTTGTTTTTCGAGCACACTGGTCTACTACCACACTGCCTTTTAACACTGATCAGCTGTAGTGTGGCCCTTTGAAGCCCAGCGGCAACAGTTTAAACAGTTTTTTTTTCCTTCCAGCCGATCAACTGGGACTCAGGAGACAGCGAAAAATTGGGAGCGGGGCCAAATAAAAGGTAAGAATAACGTGCTGGGGAGGGGGAAGGGCTCAGCTCCCAAACAAAGAGAACTGGTTCGGTGACGTCATATTGTCACCACTACCGGCTCGGCCGAACTGGGCCGAACCAGGAGGAACTCACCATTGTTATGACCATTGCAGCATCCCCACTTAGGGCTAACACACACCATTGTGAAATTACAACTGTCAGTTCTTTAGCTAATTTTGGTCTTCATACTCACCTGGTACTTCCATACAACCTAAGACAGTGATGGCTAACTTTTTCCGGACCGAGTGCCCAAAGCACACTCCCCAAACCCCTGAAATGCAATGCACGTGTGTCCACTATGCATGTGCTTCCCTGCACATGTATGCATGGCCCCCCATGCACTTACCCCATGCATGCATCTGCCACCCCCACATGTGTCCCACCCCCCACATATGTGCATGTGGTCCCCACATGCACCCCCCCGCATGCATGTATGTGTGACCCAGTGGTGGGTTGCCCCCGGTTCAGACCAGTTCGCAAGAATTGGTAATAAAACCGGTGGGAGGCCCTGGCCCCAGATGTCATCATCGGTGATCTGCAATCCTGTTGTGAATTGGTAGTAAAAGTAAGTAGAACACACCCCTGGTGTGGTTCCCCCACATGCTCCCTACCCCCTGCATGTGAGGCAGAAGCCCAAAGACCAGCTGGTTGGTGGGAGGCATGCACGCATGTGTGGTGGAGGTGAGCTGAGCTCACGTGCCCACAGAGAAGGTGCTGCGGGCCACCTCTGGCACACGTCCCATAGATTTGCCATCACGGACCTAGGATGTCATAAGGTTTCCATGGTGTAGATCTGCAATATAGGGCGTGTCAAATTTTTCAACTTTCAATTTCCAAATATCAGGGGTGCTCAAAAGTTGTGACATGTCTTGGAAATTGTAAAGATATTTTGGTTACTTTAATATAATTTAGATGTCCTTGGTAAGCAACAGAGGTGGGATTCACTTACTGTAGCAACTGGTTCACCTAGCGCTGGAAATGCATGGACTCACTCTTCCTTCGCTCACATGTGCACTATCCATACATGCGTGCAGTGCAGGGGTGGATTCTACTTACCTTTACTATGGGTTCACAACAGGAGCGTGTGCTTGTGCTTCTGCGCCTGTGCAGAAACTTCTGTGCATGCGCAGATCATCAATTATGATGTCTGGTTGGGTGGATGGAGCCTCCCGTCGCTTTTACTACCAGCTCTAAAGAACCGGATAGAACTGGGAGCAGCACACCACTGGTGCAGTGTCACAAAACACGGCAATTTGCCTGCGCGTGCTGCCCACACATGCATGTGGCATCAAAAACACAGCGATATGGGATGGGATTGCAGATCGCCACTACCGGTTCATTCAAACCGGTCCAAACTGGTTGAATATCACCTCTGGTAAGCAACTACATAAATAACATAACTAGTGTTGTGGTCCATCAGCAGCCTGCAGACCTGGCAGCGGAGTCGGACAGTGAGGAGGCTGGGAAGGACAATGGGTGAGTCCTGGAGTCAGGGGAAGGCCTGGATGAGGGCTCTGCGTTGGAGGCAGAGATGGGGCCAGGACCATCTGGGAGCGATGCATGGACTTTGGAGCCTCCAGAGGCAGACAGCAGAGAGGCAGAGGAACAGGAGGACCCTGTTCCTAGTGCACGCATGCAAAGAGCTGCCAGAAGGCAAGAGCAGCTGAAGAAAAAAGGACAACTTGGGAATAAGGCCAGAAGATGATTGGCCACTCCCATAAGGCTTAAAAGAGCAGCAACGAGCCATTGGGTTCTTTGTAGAAAAGCAACATTGATTCCAGTGCTTCTTGTCAGCATCTCTTGAACTTCGTGGAGTTTTGGCCAACAAAAGCCTTTGGCAGTTTTCCAAAGACATCAAAGGTTGGTGATAAAGCCGAACGGACTGGTTATGAAAATTTTGCTTTGGATTAAGCTGAGAATTAATTCATTGTTTTAATAAAATTAGTTTGTTGAGGACTGAATTGTGTTAGGTAATCACTACTCGGGCATTGGTCACAACAACTATTTTGTTTGTTTCATGGTCAAAGGATCAAAATTCAGATGCTTGGCAACTGACTCACATTTATGACGGTTGCAGTGTGACGGGGTCCTGTGATCCCCTTTTGTGAACTTCTGACAAGCAAAGTCAATGGGGAAGCCAAACTCACTTAACAACCCGGATACCAACTTCACAATTGCAGTGATTCCCTTAACAGGTGTAGCAAGAAAGAGCATAAAATGGCACAATGTTTGCTTAAGAAATGTCTCATTTAGCAACAAAACGTTCGGGTTCAGTGGTGATCGTAAGTCGAGGACTACCTGTATAATAAACCAAGCACTGTTGTCATCATAAATTACTTTTTAATCTTGGAATATTGCATACAGTTCTAACGCCGAAGTCTGCATTCAGCCCAGACACTTCTCACAACTCAAATGTTGTCTAAATATTAACATTTATGATCAATCTTCCAGGGATTGCTATGCAGAGGCATGAACTATTTAAGTAGATGTGGAATTTATCAAACACTGGGGGAGAATCTTCTTTTAACTCGGCTAAGAACGTATCACATTTACATTTAGAAAATCGAGAAGTGAGCAGTAATGCAGTTATCTTATGCTGTTTACTTTTCTTGGAATTTCCTACCTCTAGAAAAGCGTACAATATATATAGTGAAATTCTCGGTTTGGATAACTTTGAACTGCGTCTCTTAGGTATTGCATACAAAATTATACGTAGTAATGCTTTACCTGTAAATGACTTTTTTGGCTTTAATCACAATAATACACGCGCAAACAGCCGCTTTAAACTCAATGTAAATTGTTCTAAGCTTGACTGTAAAAAGTATGATTTCTGTAATAGAGTTGTCTCAGCTACAAATTTTCACGGTTTCAGTCACAAATTGACTTCCGTGGATCTTACTTCACACTTAAGGGGTCAGTAGAGGAGGGCGTGCATAAGTGCACTAACGTGACTATCGTCCCTGTTGTTGTATTTTTATTCTTTTATTCTTGTTCTCATTTTTTTTGACAAATTCTAACAAACAAACAAACATTACCAAAATGGGCAGGCTAAAAAAAAATGTTTATATTAGAGGAAAAAATATAGCCCCTCCACCCCAAAAAAATATGATGCTTCAAACAAATTATATATGAAACATGCATTTAATTTGCAAATGTAAGAAAATTAAGTGATAATATATTGCAAGAGTGGGGAGAAACAGAAATGGAGAGAAAGTAGAAATATCAGATTCGCCCACACTCCCTTAAGAAACCAATCGAAGGGAATATGATTATATGGAAGAACAATTCTTAGGGTCAATTTAAGGATGCAGATAACACAAATGTTTATTTAAACCTTTCAATTTATTTTTTTTATTAGTTGCACGCTGAGGTTCTCTTCCAAAGGAAGGCTTCGACTGTATGAAAATTGCAATCGATAGACCAATAATATAACAAATGTCCTTCATGAGAAGTAAAACAAAGAAATCTATAACCTATCTGAAAAAAAATGCAATCCCATTACTAAGAATATTTCAAGGAACAGCATCCTTGTAATTCATGGTATTGTTTTCCAATTAAATAGCTTCAAAGGAGAACCACTGGATTAATAACCCACTAGCTATAATATTTCAATACATCTTAATCAATAGCAAGCAGCAGACTGTGAACTTCTTTGAAATCAGTCCACCAGGTCTGAGTAGGATCTGTTTTAAATCAATTTCAGAATCTGTTTTCCCAAAATTCAAAAATAACTGTCTGAAGTTGTACCCGGCTAGGGAAATATGACTGCTCCGGGTGAGAACTGGGAGGGAAGTCTTTGAAACCATGCAAACATTGAGCTGATTTAAGATCAAATAGAATTCACAGAGTTTTCACATCTCATTCAGGGTAAGAGTAAAAATAATATGCCATGGAAACCGGCTTTTTCATTTCAGCGGGGAATCAGAAAAGATGAATTATTATTATTATTATTATTATTATTATTATTATTATTATTATTATTATTATTATTATTAGTAGTAGTAGTAGTAGTAGTAGTAGTAGTAGTAGTAGTGATGGTGGTAGTATTTGTATTAGTATTAGTAGTATTATCAGTATTATTATTGTTGTTAGTAGTAGTAGTAGTATTGTTAGTATTATTAGTATTAGTATTGTTAGTATTATTATTATTAATATTATTATCATATAAACTTTTATTCATTAAACATGAAACTCAGTCAACTAAACATTTAAAAATGTATTACAAATATCATTGACTGGTGCTGATGGTTGATACAGGTTGCTGCCAGCATCTTAAGTATCAACAAAGTATTATTATTATTATTATTATTATTATTATTATTATTATTATTATTATCATCATCATCATCATCATCATCATCAGCCTGATGTTCAGATTGGGTTTGGCATTTTTTTCTATCTATCAAATCCTTACCAAGGACTTGGGATAGGCAAATATGGATGTTTGATGGTGTTACAAATATTGTCTCGGGATGTTCCAAGTAAAGCTGCCTTCTGTATTGACTGATGGCAAATCTGTCAATGCCAATGGTGTTCAAGTGGTGCTCCAGTTGTTTTGGGATTGCACCCAAGGTGCCTATGACTATTGGTACTACCCTTGCTGGCCTTTGCCACAGTCGTTCTATTTCTGTTTGTAGGACTTCGTATTTTGTTATCTTCTCCAGTTCTCTCTCTTCTATTCTGCTTTCTCCAGGCACTGCCACATCCACTATCCAGAGTTTTTTGGTCTTTCGTCCAGGGTGTTATGTGGCAGGTTCCTGTCTGTCTGAATTCTGAAGTCCCAGAGTTGTAGTAGTAGTTGTTGTTGTTGATGATGAGAAGAAGAAGAAGAAGAAGAAGAAGAAGAAGAAGAAGAAGAAGAAGAAGAAGAAGAGGAGGAGGAGGAGGAGGAGGAGGAGGAGGAGGAGGAGGAGGAGGAGGAGGAGGAGGAGGAGGAGGAGGAAGAAGAAGAAGAAGAAGAAGAAGAAGAAGAAGAAGAAGGAGGAGGCACTTGGTCCACAACACACCTGACATAACGGTAGTTGAAGAGAAAAAAGTATGGTTCATTGACATTGCAATACCTGGTGACGCATGGATTGAAGATAAGCGGCAAGAAAAAATCACAAAGTACCGGGACTTGCAAATTGAAGTTGAGCGACTATGGAAAAAGAAATCATGTGTTGTTCCGATTGTAATTGGAGCCCTTGGAACAATACCCACAGGGCTACCCCGCTATTTAGAAATTCTAAATTTACCAGACTTGAACATTTTGACTCTACAAAAAACCACCTTACTCGGAACAGCTTACATCATCCGACGATACCTTAATAGTTCCTAGGTCCTTGGTTAGGACTCGAGCTGCTGAGCTATTAACCAGCCTCAAAGACTGTGAATCTCACTACAGATTAAATAATAATAATAATAATAATAATAATAATAATAATAATAATAATAATAATAATAATAATAATATAATGGGTGCTGTGCCTAAAGATCTAGGCAAGTACTTAAAAACAATTGGCGCTGACAAGATCACCATTGGTCAGCTGTTGAAGGCCACCTTACTGGGATCTGCTCACATAATCCGCCAATACATCATGCAGTCCTAAACGCTTGGGAAGTGTTGGACTAGTGATTTGGGATACTAAATCCAGCATGGTCATCTCGTTTGCTGTGTATACTGTCAATAATAATAATAATAATAATAATAATAATAATAATAATACTTTTATTCATTAAACATGAAACTCAGTCAACTGAACACTTAAAAATGTATCACAAATATTATTGACCGGTATTGATGGTTAATAAGGGTTGTTGCCAGCATACTAGGTATTGACCAAGTATCATCATCATCATCATCATCATCTTTAATTTGCAAGTCATCCCGACAAATAGTTCTCAACTTGCAACCCCAACTGGGCTGGATCTGCCAATGTTAACCAATATGGTCATTTGGTAAGTCATGCCTGATTTTATGACCAGGTTGCCCCAGCCATTAAGTGAATCTGGCTTCCTCTGTTCTTGTCAGACATCGGCTTGGAAGGTTACAAATGGCAATTACTTGACTCCAAAATCCACCACAGCCAGCATAAATACATGCCAGTTGCCAATATGAATCATGACCACGTAACAGTGTAATGGTCGCACATGTGAAGACTAGTTGTATGTCCCTTTTTCTGTGCCTTGGTAGTTACAAACGGTCACAAAATGAATAGTTGTAAATTGAGGACTTACCTTGTAGGTTATACATCATTGACTTAGACCAGTGATGGCTAACCTTTTTGCCATCACGTGCCAGAAGTAGAGGGAGTGGGAGGGGTCGTGCACCCACGTGCTCACAATCATAATTCTATGTGCCCAGCCCTCCCCATGCATGTGCATGTGACACACACACCCTATGCTCCCCACACTTTTGGCACGTGATGGTACAGTGGGCCCGGTAGGCCTGTTTTTTGCCCTCCCCAAGCTCCAGAGGCTTCTAGGAGCCTGAGGAGGGCAAAAAGGAGGAGGGCCTTCTCCCCCCTCCCGGAGGCCAGAAACGGCCCATATGCTGACTTCCAATGGGACCAGAGGGCCCAAAAATCAGCTGGCCACTGTGTGCATGTGCACCAGAGCGGAGCTCATGTGGCCATCAATATGGCTCCGTGTGGCACCCATGCCATAGGCTTGCCATCCCGGACTTAGGCTATCTAGAAAGCTCATCAAAATTGACTAAGGCCAATAGGGTTGTAGGCCAGATTTAGGGGGCAGAGAAAGAAAGAAAGAGGGAGGAGGGGAGGAAGAGAGAGAAAGGAAGGGGAGTGTGAGAGAGAGAGAGAAAGGGAGAGGGAGGGGGAGAAAGGGAAGGAGGCAGGAAGAGAGAGAAAGGGAGGGGAGAGAGAACCCTTCCATATCATGGTAAAAAACTATATATGTGTGTGTTTGCATGTGTGTGTATGTGTGTATGTGTGTATGTATGTGTATGTAAGTGTATGTATGTATGTATATGTAAGCATGCATGCATGTATGCATATGTATGTATGTATATATGTATAGAAGCCTGGATAGCTCAGCAGACTAAAAGCCTGTTATTAACATTCAGCTGTCTGCAATTACTGTAACTTCAAATCTCCCCAGGCTCAAGGTTGACTCAGCCTTCCATCCTTTCTAAGGTAGTTAAATTGAGGACCCAGTTTGTGGGGGCAATAAGCTGACTTTATATAAAATATACAAAAGTATGAAGGCTATTGCTTAATGCATTGTAAGCTGCACTGAGTCTCCGGAGAAGGGTGGCATATAAATCAAATTAAAAATAATAATTAAAAAATGTATATATACATTTATACATACAAATGTATATATATACAAAATGTGTGTGTGTGTGTGTGTGTGTGTGTATATAAATGTATGTAGGTCCTTGGTTATTCGGGTCTTCTCCCACGTAAAATTGGAAGTGTCCTGGCGACGTTTCGACGAAGTCTCATTTGTTGTCTTCAGGCTGGTGTTCTCGGCTTCGTGCTTCCAGGAGCAATGCTTCGTGCTTCATTGCTCCTGGAAGCACGAAGCCAAGAACACCAGCCTGAAGATGACGAATGAGACTTCATTGAAACGTCACCAAGACACTTCCAATTTTACACGGGAGAAGACCCGAATAACCAAAGACCTACATACATTTATACACACACACACACACACACACACACACACACACATATTAGAATATCCTCAAGTATTTTTTACTAATAGTCTCTGAGGCAGAGACCATGTTGTATTTTATAGATTTATAGGCCTTAACTGAAAATGAACCCAATTCTTTATTTCCTTTTTAATTTTAACCCTAATAAATGGAAGTGAGACATACCGAGTTCTAGGTACTACAATTTTCAGAATCCCCTACTTTCTTAAGGTTTATTTTGTTTGCGTTAGGCTTTTAGCAACCTAGCTAGTTAGAAGCAAGGTTAATCAAAAAACAAATTTTGATTAAAATGAAACTGGTGTTCTGCTCTCTCGCTCTTTTTTTTTCCCCCAGCCTGCAATGTGGTTAAACTGATGTTATCTGCTCTTCACTTCACTTCAGAGAAGGGCAGGAGAGAAATTGAAATAAATACATTCCTAGTTCTACCTTTCTGTTTAAGACTCTTGCCATACAAAATGGGAAGGGCCATCCATCAGTCGTGGTGTGTGCTATTACACAAATGGCATTTTGGCTGTTCGGTGTTGACACTGTACTCTTTAAAGGCATAAAAATTCACTTTGCAGCCAAAATTGATTTTCTACTCCTTTTAGCATTCTTTTCAAAGATAGTTCCTCATATTTGATCTATGCTGCATATTACTTAAAAACTTAGGCTTCAGTTGTTTTGGTACATTAAAGCTAGATCTTAAGAAATTTAGAACAAAACCTGTTTCCATTCCAATTTTTCTTTGCTCTGGATTGTTCACCGTAAATGTTTATTTTAGGCTTCTCTTAAAGCTGAAAGTCAAAGTTATTCTCATATCTCCTCCCTCCCTCCCTCCCTCTCTCTCTCTCTCTCTCTTCCCCTCCCTCCCTCCCTCCCTCTCTCTATACACACACACACACACAGAGAGAGAAACACTTCTTTGTTATGTATAGCATAACTTCCTTTGGGTAAGTTAAATTTTACAGAGCAAGACGCTATATGAGATTCATGGTGACTCGGATATGAAGGTGAAGAAGTGTGCTGCTTAGATTCTTCATGCAAAGGGTTTTTTTTTAAAAGCCATCACAATTTAAAATCTAGATACTGTAGATGATAGTTGCTAGAGATAATGAATGATAGGTAGAAGAGAGAGAGAGAGAGAGAGAGAGAGAGAGAGAGAGAGAGAGAGAGAGAGAGAGAGAGAGAGAGAGAGAGAGAGAGAGAGAGAGAGAGAGAGAGAGAGCCATAGATAAATACAGATAGATACCAATAGATAGATAGATGATAGATAAATGGATGGATTGATGGATGGACAGGCAGACACAGGTAGACACAGATAGATACCAATAGATTGTTGTGGCCCACCAGCAGCCTGAAAGGATTGTTGCTGATCCCAATGATGAGAAGGCTGGTGTGGTGTTGTGCCAGTAGCCTGTGCAGCCAGCGCTTAAGTCGGACAGCCAGGAGGCTGAAGAAGATGTGGTGCTAGAGGCAGGGATTCAGCCAGGACCTTCAGAACCTCCAGAGGCTCCTTTAAGTGAAGAAGAAAAGGAGGAGGAGCCGCTTCTCAATGCACGGGCACGCATAGCTGCCAAAAAGGCTGGAGTGGTTCCTCAGGAGGAGGTCTCCTCGAGAGTAAGGCTTGGGGCTAGTTGGCCTCGCCTTTAGCCTATTTAAGAGAGAATGCCTCAGTTGTTAAGTGAATCATTGCCATTAAGTTAGTGACATGGTTGTCAAGTGAACTTGGCTTTTCCGTTGGCTTTGTTTGCCAGAAGGCCGCAAAAGGGGATCACATAACTCCAGGACACTGCAATTGTCATAAATGTGAGTCAGTTGTCAAACATCCGAATGTAAATCACATGATGATGGGGATACTGCAATGGTCATAAGTGTGAAAAACGACTATCAGTCCCTTTTTTAAGTGCCGTTGTAACTGTGAATGGTCATTAAATGAACTGTGGTAAGTCAAGGTCGTACTACCTGTACAAGGAGTGAATTGCTAAATTGAAAAAACGGGATATTTTTATACAAAAGGTGAAAGGATGTCTTCAAAGAGTGACTCTGCTCTTAGCTTAAAATTGTGGGGAAAGATTTCTGTTCCACTTTTCATCAGTGGCTAAAAGAGGAAAATTTAGAATTTGTAGAAGATCATGTAGTCTTAGCTAAACGCCGCCGCTCTTAGCGAAGCTT
This sequence comes from Masticophis lateralis, assembly GCA_030761175.1. Classification (NCBI taxonomy): domain Eukaryota; kingdom Metazoa; phylum Chordata; class Lepidosauria; order Squamata; family Colubridae; genus Masticophis; species Masticophis lateralis. Next base: position 125,078,035 of record JAUDYJ010000004.1, read on the forward strand.
ACAGTAGATATTTTTTCAAAGGTTACCAATCCTTTAAAACTTCCCTCCTTTTTTTTCCCCCAACACTGTAAATGGCTTGGGGAAGAGACAAGATGACATTTGAGCTGGGAAGAAATAAAGCATTGAAGGATATCATGCAGAGCTATATGGAATATTCGGTGTGCTGATGAAAAGGTCAGTTGCCCACACATTGTCAAAAACTGTTTTAAATACCCAGAAATTGAGTAACGTCCTTCCTCTGTGTGTATCCCGAGTAGCTTTTTTTTTTTTGCAGAGGTTATTGGATGACAGAAGAAGAAGCAAATAAATAAAAGACCTCTATCTTTGCCTTTTTGCATTCGGAGATGGGGAATTGTTATTCTGCTGATTTCGCTTAAAATTTAATTCAATCATCACCGCTTGTGCTTCGCGCATTAGGATGATTTGAAGTTGTGAACTGAACTGTTTTGATTTGAATCAGATTCTTGGAGCTCTGAACGGAGGCAGTATATTAAACCGAATGACATATGTTTGAGTTAATGTTGATTCAACAAAAGTTTGGAGAGATACGAACGTCATCTCCCCCATCTCTATAAATCAGACTTTTCAATCAATCAAAATAGAGCTGGAAAGGATCTTGGAAGTTTTCTAGACCAACTCCCCAGGGGTGGGTTCTAATTTTTTTTACTACCGGTTCTGTGGGCATGGCTTATTTTGTGGGCGTGGCTTGATGGTCATGTGACAATTATTTAGGATTTAACAGAGGTACGAGATCATCCGTGGTTTCGGGGTGCAATTCCATCAGTACGCTGATGACACTCAGCTGTACATCTCCACCCCGGACCACCCCAATGATGCCCTTGCCACGATGTCCCAGTGTCTGGAGGCCGTGCGGATCTGGATGGGGAGAAACAGGCTCAAACTCAACCCCTCCAAGACTGAGTGGCTGTGGCTTCCGGCATCCCGATATAATCAGTTGGTGCCATCACTGATTATTGGGGGCAAGTCCTCTGGAATGAATAGCCCCCCAAGATACAGAGGATTTCTGACCTACGCACCTTCCGCCGGGCCCTCAAGACACTTTTATTTCATCAAGCCTAATTTTTATAAAAAAGTTTTAATTTGAACTGTCATTTTGAAATTTTAAATGTTTAATGGGGAATTGCATTTTAATTGACATTGAATTTTTAATGTTTTTAAAAATTGTTTTAAATTTTAAATTTTATATCTCCGTGTTTTAAGTTGGCTGTACACTGCCCTGAGTCCCTCGGGAGAAGGGCGGTATACAAATTAAATAAATAAACAAACAAACAAACAAACAAACAAGTACATACATACATACATACATACATACATACATACTGGTCTACCAGGCTTTTAACTGCTTGCAGAGCTGTACCTGTCTACTCATTTATTTTTGCAGGCACTGGTCTAGCCATGTACTATGAGTAGGCCTACTCTGTGAGAGCGTATTGGTTGGTGGGAGGTTATCGGTTGCAGCAGGTGGTCTCGTAAGTACTCAGGTCCTAAGCCATGGAGCATTTGGAGAATAGCTTGACTCCCTCTTCTTTGTGGCGACCCCTCAAATACTGGAATACTGTTATCATGTCACCCCTAGTCCTTCTTTTCTTTAGACTAGCCAAACCCAATTCCTGAAACCACTCTTCATATGTTTTTTGTCTCCAGGCCTTTAATCAACTTAGTTGCTCTTCTTTGCACTTTTCCCAAAGTTTCAACATCTTTTTTTTTTTTTTTTTGTAATGTGGTGACCAAAATTGAATAAAGTATTCCAGGCGTGGCCTTATTAAGGCTTTATAAAGCAGTCCTAATACTAGTTCAATGACTATGGTAATTGGAAACAAATTTCAAATGGCAAATTCAAATCAAATGGACACTTTGAATTGCAAAATTGAATTGCACATATTCCTAACTGCCATATTCTTAACGCAATTATTTATCATGTCATTTCTCTCCATAAACATAGGAACGTAACCAGGCATAAGATAAAATGGCATCTTTCTGGTCCATAAAAATACATACTTGCTGTTTTTTTTTTACTTCAGACTTTGGACTTCAGATGCATAATCATTCTTTTTAAAGATTATGTTCATTACAAGGAAAATAGTTGCACATAAACTGTTAATTTTTTGCACCTAACTGCAAAAAAACCCACATCTTTTTTTTTGCTGAGGAAACTTTGGGTTAACCAAATATATTTGTAAAAAAAAAAAAAAAAAAAAAAACCAAAACTTCAAGCAGCCAAAAAAATAATGCACAGTGCAAATTAAATTAAATACTTTATTGTGATCTAATAGGAGAGATAAACCTCCATTGACAGCACTAGGACTTAAAAGTAATATATATGACAGCATTCTGCACATTGAAGCCAAATTATTTTCTTGCGCTGTCACATTCCTCGCAACTGGTTTGATTATAATTGATTCCCGATCCTCCAAAAAATTAGCAGAACAAGATGAGGAGGAAAAGCAATGGATTTTGACAAATCTTGAGTTCTAGGGAGAAAACAAACCCCACCTCTCTGGATTAAAACAGATAGGGATGGTTCTGATTTTTAATGAGCCTTTTTCTCAAATTTATGATGTTAAACATCATCATTATCATTGTCATCCTCATTATCATTATCTTTAAAGTGCTCCATGGCTTAGGACCTGGTTATTTATGGGACCGCCTACTACCACCAATAGCCTCCCACCGGCCAGTACGCTCCTGTAGAGAGGGGCTCCTCCAGGTGCTGTCGGCCAAACAATGTCGGCTGGCAGCCCCCAGGGGGAGAGCCTTCTCTGTGGGAGCACCTACCATCTGGAACGAGCTCCCCCCGGAGGATCCCGGACCTGCGCACCTTCCATCACGCGCTCAAGACTCACTTATTCCATCAAGCCGGCCTGACCTTAGTCTTTTCCCCCTTTTAAATGGAAATTTTAATTTGTTTTAAATGATTGGGATTTTAAATTTTGCAGCCAAATTATTTAATTTCGTTTTAGTCTATTTTAAATTTTGTACTTATATGTTTTATTTTATGGCTGTACACCGCCCTGAGTCCTTCGGGAGTAGGGCGGTATATAAATTCAATAAAATCTAAATCTAAAAATCTAAAATCAGAGCTGGAAGGGACCTTGGAGGTCTTCTAGTCCAATCCGCTGATCAAGCAGGAGACTGTTCACTATTTCAAACAATTGGTTGTACTCAGTGGTGGGATTCAAATCATTTAACAACTAGTTCTCTGCCCTAATGACCGGCTGTGTCGGCATGGCTATGGTTGGTATGGCCAGGGGGATGACAGGCAGCACTCAGCCTCCTGCACCACCCTAGGAGCAAAAATGGGGTGCAGGGGGTCGCGTTGACCACCCCATGCCCTGTTTTGGGCCTAGTAGGCCTTCCTGAAGCCTCCTAGGAGCAAAAATGGGCTGCGAGTGGGGGATAAGTACAGGGAGGCCTACTTCCACATCTCCGCGTCCCATTTTGGGCAAAGTAGGCCTCCCTGTACTTACCTGGGAGTGCTTGGGGAGTCCTAGAAGGGGAGGGACAGGAATGAGGGGGGCAGCCAGCAATTTAACAACCAGTTCAGTTGAACCAGCTCGAACCAGCTGAACCCCACCACTGGTTGTACTTTCTCTTCTTAAAAGCTTCTAGTGATGGAGCACTCAAAACATCTGGGGGCAAGCCATTCCAATAGTTAATTGTTCAAACCATTAGGACATTTTCTACTTAGTTCTAGGTTTCTTCTCTCCTTGATTAATTTCCATCCATTGTTTCTTGTTTTGCCTTCTGGTGCCTTTGGAAAATGTGAGGTCACTGCTATATCACGATCACCATCTCTCATTGGGAATATTTGGCATTTGCTAAATGACCGGGCATTTCCTTAATGGACCTGGCTTAGCCACCCATTTGTTTCTATTGTTTACTCTTTGTCTTCTAATTCAATCATTCTGGAGGGATTATTCAGCATTCTTGAAATGCCACATTCAGCAGAAGTAGATAATGGAAAGAAGCAAGGCTAAGCAAACCATTATTTACTCGAGAAATACAAGGGCACCAAACTCTGAAAAAATAGCTGTTCTTTTTTAAATTAACATTCACAGAGCTGTTTAACCTGTCTGGATTTGACATGCCTTTTCCCCATTACAGAACCACCAAAATCACCCGAGATAAGTAGGTGTCTGTGGGAGTAGGCAGAACTAGGAGCAGAGTTAAACAAGTTATCAGCTTAGTGTCTAGATGGTGTCACAAATGGTGAGAAGTCCAGCTCTACTTAAATTTCATTGACCCTTTTCTGATGTCGATCTAGACTTGAACTTTAATAGACGACTGTGTTTTCCCCAAAATAAAAACCGGTATTATTTTCTTTTGACCACCAAAAAAATGGCTAGTGTTTCTTTTTGGGTGGGTCTAATTATTGACTCACCTCGCTGTGGTGATGCCAATAGCCCCACCTAGCAGGAGCCCGCTGCTGGCCCACTTCTGCATCTGCTTGCACCCACTCATACACATTGCCCCAGCTTCTCTTTCGCCACCAAAGGCCTTGCGGAAAGCTCTCTGGAACCAAAAAATGAGGTCTGGATTGACTCACGAGGTGTTCCCAGCCTCCATTTTGCCATCAGACCTTCCAGAAAGCCCTCTGTAACCAATAACAGAGCTCCGGATGATCCGCAGCAGCTGCAGAAGAAGTGGGCCACAGAAGAAGGCGCGGCAGGTGTCGGGGTGTGCAAGGCCTGATAAGAAGGGCAGCTCTAGCTTAATTTTTACCTCACTCCACCCCCTGTACTCTGGGGTGGGGAGGGCATTAATTGGGACTAAGTTTGGGGGTAGGGTTTAATTTGAGCGCATGCATTCAAAAACATGATAGGGCTTCTTTTTCGGGTGGGTCTTGTTTTAGGGGAAACACAGTAGATTCTTGTATCTAGACTTGAACAATAAGTCTTCTGAACTGAAACTGAACGGATAGTCCTCATCCATTGTGCATAACAGTGCCCTTGAAAGAGAGGTGACAAGACAGTCCTTTCATTGTTGATCTTTTTTGGGATAAAAAAAACAACAACAACACCGTCTTTGTGTTTGGTGAGATCTATATGTGAAGCTGACACTTGCCTACATGTATGAGAAAAAGGGGAGGAGGAATTGGCCCCCAATAGTCCTTAATTCTTATTTCTTGAAGTCTCCTACCCACTCCAGTCTGCTTGTGCATTTAGCCAAGAAGCTCAGCCTTCAGCGCATTTCCATTTTCTTAAATTATGATGACTAATTTCTCATCAGTTACGGATTTCCTCCCACTTGACTCCATCATGGCAAATGCTAATGATGAATTTTTAATAGCCATATGGCTTTCTCTAGCCCATAGCATTGATATCGTTATTTTTGTGCACCCCTTTAATACAGGCCTGGGACCGCAAGCTGAAATATGGAGCGAGAGATATTATATATATATATATATATATATATATATATATATATATATATATATATATATATATATATATATATATATATATACGGAAAACATTAAGCCCGGTGATTTACTTAGGGTTTCCTTAGACTCTTAGATTACTTTTGAAAAAAAAAATCATATAAGGCCCCACACATAATCGTGGCAGATTTATTGGAGACGGGTGATGTATTAAACTTGGGAAGTTATATTTTAACTTAAAGGTAAATTAAAGCTATAAATTTAACTGGGGCACAGATGAAGCCAGTCTTCAGCAAACCATAATCACTTGCCTATTTAATTATCTTGGAATGAATCGTCCCATCCAGATCAGCCCAAGTACATCCTGCCACTTTTCCCAGCACCCATATGCCTGAGACGTGAGTTCATTAGCATTTACCTTACTGGATCGCACCATGCAAGACAAACCATTCTATTACAACAAAGGAAATGATGGTGTCATCACTTCGTAATTGAATTCGGAACAGGCATCTGGCACGTTCCATCTGTGATGAATTGAATAGGCAACTCTGTCTCTCTCTCTCCCTCCCTCCCTCCCTCCCTCCCTCCCTCCCTCCCTCCCTCCCTCTCTCTCTCTCTCTCTCTCTCTCTCTCTCACCTCAGTGACATAAATGACCCAGTCCAATTGATTTCTGCAGAGGAGTAAATCTGAAGCTTTCTGCAGCAGCACCGGCTAATAAATCATGATGTCCAATCTGAAGTCACATATAGGATTTTCATTTATAACCGAAGATGGGAGTCATTTCTTTTCCTAGGAACATAGTAAGCATAAAAAACAACAACAACAACAAAAAACCCTCTCCCCAAAGAGTTTAATGGGACCCCCTGAATTCTAGTACAGGCTCATCCCAGGTCTGGCTTGAGAACAGAAATTAATGAACGGTGCCAAGCACCCAACCATTGGCTATCCATTCATTTCGCTTAACATGCACGAGCCATTTATCTCCAAGTAAAGCCAATGACACAGTTCTATCTTTCTTTTTCATCAGATTCATGTGAGCTGATGGAAGTGATGAATCAGTGCCCAGGCACAGCAACAGACTGCACGAAGGCCAATAAACTAAACCATAGTCTAGACAATACAGCAGTTTGGTTGAAGGATAGATTATTTGTCCAGGTGAGCAGTAGTTGAACCTGTTGATCAAGGGCCTATATTCATCCTAAACAGGGGTGAAATGCTCCCGGTTCAGACTGGATCGCCCAATCCGGTAGCGATGGAGGTGGGTGGTTCGGAGAACTGGTAGCAAAAATCCCTGTCCCCTCCCCCCATGCCCAGCTGAGCCACACAATCATCAGAGGGGTTTCTTTTTCTTTTTTACTTTTAAAAGCATTTTTTCTACAACCTCTTCAGCTGAAAAAATGCTTTTTAAAGTTAAAAAAAAAACCAAAAATAACCTCTGATGATTGTGCGGCTCAGTTGGAATCATCAAAGACTTTTAAAAGAAAAAAAAGCCTTTGCTGATCAAGAAACTCAGCTGGGATCGTCAGAGCCTTTTGAAAGCATTTTTTAAAAAACCCTTCGCCGAAGAGTTTTGACCTCATTCTGAGCTCTACCTGTTTGTTTCCCACTCTTGTTTGCTGAATAAAAGAGAAGAGGGTGTGGCATTTTCACACAGTTGCAAAGCTTTGTGAAAGTCTCAGACTTGTGAGTCATATGCCACTCGGTCGAGAACAGATCTTGTAGTCTCATGACCAGAAAATCAGGTACATGAAGTCATGGTGTCAGGTTTTAATGTAGTCTAGCCCTGGATATTCAATTGACTTACTTAAATGGCAACAGTTATGGGAAAAGAATTACAAACTAAAGATGTCCACTGCATATAAGAAGAATCAATATAAAATGTTTTACAGATGGCATATGCCTCCTGAGAAATAGGCAAAAATCTTTAAAGACAAATCAGCTAAATGTTGGAAATGCCACCAGTTATCAGGTTCGTACTATCATATATGGTGGACATGTCCTGAAGCAAAGAACTAGTGGAATAAAATTAAATTATGGTTGAAGGAAATGATACAACAACGTATGGATTGGTTCTTGGTCTTGGTTAGGCCCGCACGGCCTGGAGGCCATGGGGGCCTGGATGGGGAGAAACAGGTTCTGACTCAACCCCTCCAAGACCGAGTGGCTGTGGCTTCCGGCGTCCCAATATATTCAACTGATGCCATCGCTGACTATTGGGGGTGAGACATTGGCCTCCACGGAGAGGGCCCGCAACTTGGGCATCCTCCTGGACGCACGGCTGTCTTTAGAAGAGGATATGACGGCCGTGGCCAGGGGGGCTTTTTATCAGGTTCACCTGATACGCCAGTTGTGTCCCTTTCTGGATTGGGACTCCCTACGCATGGTCACTCACGCTCTCGTCACTTCCCGCCTGGACTACTGCAATGCTCTCTACATGGGGCTCCCCTTGGGGTGCACCCGGAGGGGAGCCAGAATGGTCCAGAATGTGGCCGCGTGGGGGATTATGTGCAGAATGTGAGCGAGGGGGTGCTCCCATGTGATACCTCTCCTGTGCAAGCTGCACTGGCTCCCGGTGGTCTTCCAGGTGCGCTTCAAGGTGTTGGTGACCACCTTTAAAGCACTCCATGGCTTAGGGCTTGGGTATTTGTGAGACCGCCTTCTGTCGCCAATAGCCTTCTACCAGCCAATACGCTTGCACAAAGAGGGCCTCCTTAGGGTGCCGTTGGCCAGACAATGCTGGCTGGTGACCCCCAGGGGACAGCCTTCTCTGTGGCGGCACCCTCCCTCTGGAATGACCTATCCCCGGAGATATGCAGGATACCAGACCTCCGGACTTTTTGTCAGGCCCTTAAAACCCACTTAGTTCACCTAGCCGGGCTGGCTTGATCCCATCCTCTGTTTTTAATTGGAATTCATTTTAAATTTGACTCTTTTAATTTGTCGGTTGAAATCATTTAATATTTTTTAAAATTGTTTTCATTTTTGTATATCATGTTTTACCCTGGCTGTTCACCGCCCTGAGTCTGGTTGGAGAAGGGTGGTTTATAAATCGAAACAAACAAACAAACAAACAAACAAACAAATAAATAAACAAATTTTTGGGGACACAGGGTAGGTGAAAGAGGACAGTGGAAAAGCACTAGAAGTTTATCCTCCTGTTCTGCATCTCAGCTCCACGTTTTGCCCTTTTGAAATATCTTTTTCAGGAAACAACACAACTTTTTAATGTGTTGAAACAAAATGGAAGGAAATGCAACATGTTCTAAACCAATGCTTGCATTTTGGAGAAGAAATTTGCCATGTTGATAGGGCATTTGAATAATCACTCCTCTCAAACACAATGGCAAAAATTTACCTTTTTGCTATCTTCTTGTGTTTTTTTTTTTCCCTTTTCCCTTCCTTGAAATGCTTTCAATTTTAACATAATGATAGAAGCAAATTGGGATACTGGAACAATTCATTCTCTGTGACTCTTGACATCAAGGGATCATAGCTGCATATTCCTATCCCTTTTCCATTTTTTATTCTGACATAAAATGCATTTAAAAATATGCGCTCGGTAAGAAAAATAGGCATCCCCAAACACATATTTAAATGCAAATATCAGCAAGGATTATTATTTTTTAAAATGAGGATTACTGCAGAAAAGAATGGCAGGGATTTATTAACAATCATACGTGAGAGACTCACAGTCTGGAAATCCACTGATCCATGCAGTTTAAGAGGTAAGACAAAGCAGGAAAGAATACATATCCAGTTCAATTATAGAAGCTTATTTCTAGTTGATGAATATCATGAAGAGAGTATACAATATGCTTTCCTTGTCAAATTCTATGGTGGACCCTGATAGGAGGCTAAGAATAAATATCATTGAAAGCTACAAATAATGCATTAATATCCTGCCAGTAAGATTAATACTATTTTAAGTCTGTGACTGGACTTTTGTGCAGCTTTATACAGAAAAATAACATACTCAGGTGGTTCAAGTTAGCCCTTTCCAGAAAGAAGAAAAGAAGAAAGAAAGAAAAAAAGAAAGAAAAGAAGGAAGGAAGGAAGGAAGGAAGGAAGGAAGGAAGGAAGGAAGGAGAGGGAAAGAAAGAAGAAAGAAAGAAAAAAATGAAAGAGCGAGGAAGGAAGGAAAGAAGGAAGGAGAGAGAGAGAGAGAGAGGAAGGAAAGGAAGGAAGGAAGGAAGGAAGGAAGGAAGGAAGGAAGGAAGGAAGGAAGGAAGGAAGGAAGGATTAATTTTGTAAATGTTTTGAATATTTTAATGAAACAGTTCTGGGTTGAATTTGGGTGAGTTACTTTAAACTGTTTTCAGCAATAAGGAGCCTGGTGGAGCAGTGGACTAAAGCGCTGTTAAATAGCACTTAACTGCCAGCTGCCTGCAATTACTGCAAGTTCGAATCTCACCAGGCTCAAGGTTGACTCAGCCTTCCATCCTTTCTAAGGTAGGTAAAATGAGGACCTGGATTGTGGGGGCAATAAGCTGACTTTGTATAAAAAAGAACACCGCTTAGGGGAGCCCAAAATCCCTATTAAGCAGGTATATACAAAAGTATGAAGGCTATTGCTTAACACATTGTAAGCCGCCCTGAGTCTCCGGAGAAGGGCGGCATATAAATCGAACCAATAAATAAATAAATAAATAAATAAATAAATAAATAAATGAATGAATGAATGAATGAATGAATGAATGAATGAATGAATGAAAAGCAAGGTAGAAGTGTTTAAAATCAATGAATTAGAAACAGACAATTCCCAAAATGCATTCAAGAACCATCAGTTAACTTGTTGAAACTGTACAAAGGAGAGAGTAGGATGGGAAGTGGAAAAAGAAAATTAAAAATTAAAACTCCTTCAGCTTCAAAAAACGGAAAGTACATTCTAACAGCTTTTTTCATCTTTATTTTTCTCTTCCTGGAAATGCATGGAATGTAATTCTGAAACAAAGAAAAATGCCTATTAAGGTATTTTCTTTTCTTCAAGGAACCCAAACAATGAAACTTTTCATATGATCCATTCTATGCCATTCCTCTGCTGAGGATGAAGGAAGCCCCATGAAGAGTGATTGCAAATTTATTTATTTTTTTATTTTATTTTATTTTATTTTATTTTATTTTATTTTATTTTATTTTATTTTATTTTATTTTATTTTATTTTATTTTATTTTATTATTTGTCAAGAACGTATTAGGTTTTTAATATATATATATATTAATTGTGATTCCAGAAACATCTTGGTTACGTAGGAAAAACCTGACTTAAAGGAAAAATACACATAAAACCTATGAATGAATATATATATATATATATATATATATATATATATATATATATATATATATATATATATATATGAATATGTATGTATGTATGTATGTGTGTGTGTGTGTGTGTGTATATATATATACATATATATATATATATATATATATATATATATATATATATATATATATATATATATATATATATATTTTCATTGGTTTTATGTGTGTTTTTCCTTTAAGCCAGGTTTTTCCTATGTAACCAAGATGTTTCTGGAACCACAATTGAGTGAAATCTCATTCAGAAAGTAGTGAATGAGATTTCACTCAGTTGTGGTTCCAGAAACATCTTGGTTATGTAGGAAAATCCTGGCTTAAAGGAAACACACACACACACACACATATTCATTTATTTATGCAATTTGCAATTTATGCAATTTATTTATGCAATATACAGTAAGCATGAATTGAATACATAAAATAAATACAAATACAAGCAATGTTATAAACCTTTTTCTCTCGCTAAATGTTTTCTTGTATAAACTCCCTGCCTTTATAAATTTATACCTACCATTTCCGTATCCTGATTTTCATCTTGGATAACCCAATTACACCATATTTCAGGTAACGCAATTTTACTAGTATGGTTTGAGGGAGAAATGGCCAAGTCTTTGTGACAACATCTTTCTATAACAAATATTAACCTTTGTTTAAAAGCAACTGTATTGACTGTTCTGAAATCATATGAAGCAATTATTTGTCTGTGATCGGCTACCCAGAGCAATATAGGCCACTAAAAGCTAAAAATAAAGATTTTTGCCACAGTGCTTACAAAATATTACCTTACAGCCCCTAACAACAAAAGCACTGGTGTTATTTCAAAATTTACTCCTGTTTGCAGTTTAGGAATATATAAGCACTATTGCTAGTCTCTTCCCCCCACTTTTTTCTTCCTTTTTCTTCTTTATATTAATTATTATTCAACCATTCAGTGTTGCTTTGTTTATAGTACAGAATAATAGAAACCCTCCTCTCTCTGTTAATTTAGAATAGGTAAAGGTAAAAGTTCCCTTCGCACAAATGTGCTAGTTGTTCCTGACTCTAGGGGGCAGTGCTTATCTCCGTTTCAAAGCCGAAGAGCCAGCACTGTCTAAAGAGGTCTCTGTGGTCATGTGGCCAGCATAACTCAATGCCAAAGGTGCATGGAATACTGTTCCCTTCTCACCAAAGGTGGTTCCTATTTTTCTACTTGCATTTTTTTTACGTGCTTTGGAACTGCTAGGCTGACAGAAGCTGGGACAAGGAACGGGAGCTCACTCCATTATGTGGCACTAGGGATTCGAACCGCTGAACTGCCGACCTTTCAATTGACAAGCTCAGCACCTTAGCCACTGAGCCACTGCATCCCTTAGAATAGCTTAGAATAGGCAAAGATAAAACAATGTAAATATAGAGCATTTAAAGAAGAATATAAAAGAACATGCCAAACACCTGTTTTACTCCAGCAACCTGTTTCCAAAATATTCAACAGATGTGTATGGAAGCCCATGAGTGTGATACATATCCATTCATAGCATAAAACCACCCTGACATATCTTTTCTGATGTGATTATTGCATACCCATCCCTCTGTCTCCCAAGTAGAGAGGTTGAAAGGCAATAACACTTTAAATTCTGGAATTTGGAGAAGCGTAGCAGAGTCTTTTTGGTGATGTGGCGGACTGTTATATAAAGACGTGCATTTACATTCTTACCTTTAATGCTAAACCTTCAAATAGTAATTTACAAACATTTTATGGTCACAAAAACAAATCTGAATTAATATCAAGTTGAATTCAGTGCTTTTTTCAAAAAAAAATAATTATTATTATTTAATTATATTATTATTATATTATTATAATTATATAATTAAACTTTGTAATTCTCATTTTTATGGTGTTACTTAGTATGACAAGGTTCTATCTGATATTCGGAGCCTCCAGTATGACCCCAAGATGACTCACCATCGGCCTCATTTTTTTTTCTTGCATGCACTATTTGTTGGTAGGCTCACATACCAAATCAGTACAATTTTTCAAATGTCTAAGGCTCATTTCCCCCCAAAATGGCTGCGACACACATAGAACTCTGTAATTCGGAGGTAGCATATTGGTGAGTTGACCCACAGTGAGTTGGCTGCAGAAAGTTGGCCATGGCGAGCTGACCACAATGAGTTGGTTGTAGCAAATTGGCCAGGGTGACTTGTCATACACTCTATCAGTAAAGAGAAGTTCTCTGAGGATGGGCTCTGGCACCAGTCTGAAAGCTCAGAAAACTAACCCTCTAGTTCTTGTGACATTGGATCCTGCAACATTATCCTAGGACACACACATATATTTGCCTTCATTCTGTTCTGTCCCCATCCCACACACACACACTCAGACAGACAGCCGGGGGTTAAAGAAACTGGCAGGCAACCAATTAATCTGATAAGACACTTGGCAGCAATTCCAGCAGCTGCTTGCCAAGAACTTTTATCTACATAGAAGAAAATACACACCACAACAATTGTCCAGGAATAAATCTGAAGCCGAGATGCAAAGTGACTCCAAGGATTTAGTTTTTGTCTTCACAGAGTCTGAATGGCTAACTCACCCCCTTTTATAGCCTGTGGGGTGTGGTCCAGTGACTCAGCCTAATCACTGGCACACCTTTCCTTCTGTTGCACACACTTATCCCTGCGACGCTGCTGAGGATCCAGCCAAGACTCATTACCCTCATCACTGTCCACCTGTGGCTGCATGGACGTGCTTGGCTCTGGGCCTATCTCTTGCCCTTCAGTGTCCTCCGGAGGCATTGCCAGAGAGGAGGGTCCTGGAGAAGGAAGCCTTGCCAACTCCTCTCCCTCACTCTCAGAGTTCTCTCCTGCCGATGACACAGGCTCAGGCAACGGAGCCACAACACTTTCTGAGAAGCTGGTGTTCCATACTTTTACTTTAACTTTAAACTGACGTTCATTTGTCTGTTCCCCTAGATTGGAGAAACACTTCTGAATGTTTGTTGTTTTCCCTTCTCATTAAAATATTTGATTGCAAGCTTGCAGTCACTGCCGTAATATTCTAAAAAGCTAGTGAAACCAAACCAGAGGTGGGGTTCTGACCAGTTCTGGAAAACCGGTAGCAGAAATTTTGAGTAGTTCGGAGAACTGGTAGTAAAAATTCTGACTGGCCCCACCCCCATCTATTCTCTGCCTCCCAAGTCCCAGCTGATCAGGAGGAAATGGAGATTTTGCAGTATCCTTCCCCTGGATTGGGGAGGGAATGGAGATTTTACAGTATCCTTCTCCTGCCACACCCACCAAGCCACGCCCACAGAACCAGTAGTAAAAATTTTTGAAACCCACTACTGAACCAAAACATACATTTATAAATCTAATGAGCCACCTTTGGGGAAGATTCAAAGCCATGGTGACGCAGCTGTTAAATTCAGTATTGCAGGCAAACTCTACCCACAGCTGGAGTTTGATCCTGACAGGTTCAAAGTTGACTTAGCTTTCCATCCTTCTGAGATTGATAAAATGAGAATGCAGATTGTTGGGGGCAAAATGCAGATAATGCTGACATTGTAAATGTTGTGACCCTGGCCCAAGTAGGTAGTAATCAATGCAAACAGTTCCAAAACAAACAGACTTTATTAGAACAGCTGAGAATTAAGTCATTCTCAGCGTAGTCCAAACTAAATTAAAACAAATTCTTCATAACACAAATTCTTCAGTCTAATCACCAACCTTGGTATAATTAGGCAAACTGCCAAAGGCTTCTCTTGGCAAAAGTTCAGAAGCAGAAGACACCGACAAGAGATAAGCGCAGCAAGACAAGAACAAGTCTATCAAGGTTGTTTTCCGACAAAGAGCCCAAGAGCTGTCACTGGTCTTTTAAGCTTTATGGGAGGGGCCAATCATCTCTTGACCCTACTCCTGAGTCATCCTTTTTGCTTTAGCTGCTCTTGCCTCCTGGCAGCTCTTCTCATACGTGCACTAGGAACAGGCTCCTCCTGTTCTTCTGCCTCTCTAATGTCAGCCTCTGGAAGCTCCAGAGTCTGCACCTCACTCCCCGATGGCCCTGGCCCCATCTCTGCCTCTGATGCAGAGCTCTCATCTGGGCCTTCCCCAGCCTTCAGGACTGGCCCCTGTTCTTCCTCAGCCTCATCGCTGTCTGACTCCGCTGCCAGCTACACAGGCTGTTGGTGGACCACAACAATAAATTGCTTAGAGAGTTCTGTAAAATGCTATGAGGGTGGCATATAAGCCTAAATATTATTGTTATGGCTTTTTATATTTAATAATGCCATTAAGCACAATTGGTTAGATTCTCTCCGGCGAACCAGTAGTGGCGGCAGTGCGAAGCTCCACCCACCCACCCAGATGTCATTACTTCCTGGTTTTAACAAGGAAGTAACCTGTTTTTGACCCTCTGCGCATGTGCAGAAGACTTTGCGCATGTGTAAGGGGTCCAAAATTGCATATGACACATGGCGCGCACCCTTCCAAACCAGTAGTGAAGGTAAGTAGATTTCACCCCTGATGCAAAGGAGCTTGGGAACTTTGTCTGTCTACCCACAGGACAGTTCTCCAGGGATGCAACAGTGGTGGACCAAACTTATTGAACAAAAAGAAGGCTGCAAAAATAAAACAGAATTTGAAAATGGGTCCGATCTGATCTAAGAAAGAGAGAAGGAAAATATATATATATCAAAATATCTCTATGAAAGGCCAGCGAACAACAGCTTCTGTTATTGGCAAGTCTTCCATTCTAAGCCCCTCCCTTCTCTCTTCCTTTCCAGTCATGTGACCTAAATCAGGTCTATTTTAATGAGTTGGATGTCAGCATTCCAAGTAACGCATCAAAAGAAATCAGAACTCCAAGGCAGAAATGTTTCTCAGAGAACATGTTTATTGGACATATCATATCGGCACAGCCAGTGAAAACCAACTCTAAAAATTTCCCACTGTTATCATGTACATTAAAAGAGCAAGTTTCCCTCCCCAGGTGTCACAGGTCACATTGTCCAATCAAAGCAGTTGGCGGGCTCCCTGTTCTGACCTAGGCTTCCTGAGACAGTAAAAAGCACACAATTAGTCCCAAAAACCCTCTTTTTATTTCAATGGTTGTGAACTCTGTTCATTCACAGGCCATGATGAGTCACAAATAGTTTGTAAAGAGTCCAACAGAAGTCTACCACAGTTCTTTGGGATAAGCCTGATAAGCACCCACCTTTATCTCCCTTGACATGCTGCCAAAGGCCTAATTGGCAATTAGCTTTCCAAGGCCACACAGAGGACAGAGTCAAAACGGAGCTTCAAAATTTAAACCGACCAGGACGAACAAAGTTGCTTCCTGCAAAGGCTCACATGCCTTTGTTCCTCCTTTATGTCTTATGGGAGGGGCCAATCAACTCCAAGCCTTACTCCCGAGTTGCCCCTTTCCTTCTGGCAGCTCTGCACATGTGTGCACTGGGAACAGGCTCCCCCTGTTCCTCTGCCTTGCTGATGTCAAACTCTGGAGGCTCTGAAGTCAGCACATAACTTCCAGATGGCCCTGGCCCCATATCTGCCTCTGATGTGGAGCCCTTGTCTGCGCCTTCCCCAGACTCCAGGACTGGCCCATGTTCCTCCCCAGCCTTCTCACTGTCCTACTCTGCTGCCAGCTCTGCAGGCTGCTGGCATATTACAACACTCCATCAATAACATCTGCTCCTCCTCCTTCTGCCACCTGTTGGGATGACCTTGGTTCCCACAGGAGAGCTCTTTATTTTGTCTATGAGACAATCTGGCTATTTTCCATCATCCTCCCCCCATATTGTGCAGCAACTGTGAAGCATCACAAGATGGCTTCAGTCAGGTTCGATTCAGAGTTGACGTTAGAAAGAATTTTGGAAGCTAAACTCTGTGTGATTCCATGATATGTTTTGGTTTTCTTTCTTTTTCTTTTGTTCGCTCCTCAAAGAATTTTCTCCTCCTTTTGTTAAAAAATTAATCTTCCCTTGCCATCATTCATATTTTTTTCTTTATGATCCCTTAGATTCAGTGTGAGTTTCTTTCTTCATTGTCAGTAAGTATTCCAGCTGAGCTTATAACACACTGATTGGGGTAAAAGTTTATTTCCTTGAGTTTGCCTTTCAACATTTTTTCCCCAGTCTTTCATTTATATATGTATGTATGTATGTATGTATGTATGTATGTATGTATGTATGTATGTATATTTAAATAGTGATCTCCTGAAGAGTCTGTGTTTGGACTTCTTGGGTAATTTTCCACTTACTATAAATTACATTTGATGGCATTATAGCAATAGTTTCCAACTGCTTCGACCCTCACCGCATAAAACCATATAATCAAAAACGATATATGGTATGATAACAAAGCATGACTCACAGCACCTGAGCATTAAGCATACAGATTTAAAACTGCTATTTTGATAAGGCTGAGCAACACTGGCATTTTTTTCCCAGAGCTATTCCTATATCATGAGTAAAGGATGGGCTTCACCCTCGTGAAATATTTTTGTGTTTGTACGAATCTGGCACGGAACTACCAAATTCTACAAAAACTTGAGGACCAGAAGGGAGAAGCAAACATTTCATAATGAAAGGAGAACTACTGATAAAATGAGAATATTTGTAGCTCACGGTTGAAATGTTGGTCAACACATTATAAAAAAAAAGATGTTGAGACTCTAGAAAGAGTGCAGAGAAGAGCAACCAAGAGGATTAGGGGACTGGAAGCTAAAACATATGATGAACGGTTGCAGGAACTGGGCATGGCTAGTCTAGTGAAGAGAAGGACCAGGGGAGACATGATATCAGTCTTCCAATATTTGAGGGGCTGCCACAGAGAGGAAGGGGTCAAGTTATTTTCCGAAACACCTGAAGGCCAAACAAGGAACAATGGATGGAAACTGATCAAGGAGAGATTCAACCTAGAAAGAAGGAGAAATTTTCTGACAGTGAGAACAATCAACCAATGGAACAGAAGTTGCCTTCAGATGTTGGGGGTGCTTCATCACTGGAGGCTTTCAATAGAATAACAGAGTTGGTAGGGACTTTGGAGGTTCTCTGAGCTTGAATAGACAACTAAACTGAATGGTTACTTGTTCCATAGTAAATGCAAAGAAACAAAGAATGATTATTGTTGGAATATTCTCACAAGGCATTCTTTTCTTAGAACTCATTAATGGGTGTATTTTCCCCTCAAGAGAAAAAATCATGCCTAGCCTTTATCACATTTACTGTAAGAGTTTGTCAGAAATTATTCTAGAATGAGTATTCCAGAAAATTTAAATGAAAATCATCAAGACTAACCACTAATCTCAGCTCTGAAAATGCTTCCAATCTGAAAACTTTGATTATAAAATAAAACAAGCTTAAATTATGAAGTTAATGAATGCTGGAACTCTTTGTTGTTGTTTTTTTTAACAAAGTGAAGATTAAAACAGTTAGATATTTAAGTGCCAAATATTAGCACAACTAATATTAGCACAACTCATAAGAAAAAAAAAACATGATTTGTTTGCATGATTAGCACAAGAAAAAAAAAAACTTTCTTCTCTATTCCAGTTAGAAACAGGGTCAATGTTAGTTCATTGATACTAATGTATATAAGAGGTAGATGCAACGTTTAATGACCAAACATTCAAAATATGGCTCAAAAGGGGAGAATCTAAGGAAGTTATATCTGATCATGACTGCATTACATTCAGAATTATATTTCCCACTCTAGCAGGTATTAAGTCTCTCTCTCTCCTGTTATTTACCTGCTACCTGCTATGTTTGCATATCCATCTATCGTCTATCTATGTGTCGGTCAGTGGTGAAATCCAAATTTTTTTACTACCAGTTCTGTGGGCGTGGCTTGGTGGGCATGATGTGGTTTGGTGGGTGTGGCTTGGTGGGCATGGCAGGGGAAGGATACTGCAAAATCCCCACTCCTGGGTGAAGGATATTGCAAAATCTCCATTCCCACCCCACTCTGGGGCCAGCCAAAAGTGGTGTTTGCTGTCAAAATTTCCGCTACCGGTTCTTCAGAATCTGTCAGAAACTTCTGGATTTCATCCCTGATTCTCACCCCCTATTCCACAGAACCTCACTGGCCATTCTGTATGCAGTTTGTGTGTCATTTGGCTTTATCTTGGGTGGTCATTATTGCATTGATGGATGAGGTCTGATGCCATTGAAAACATTTGTGATTCCTGCTTTTCATTTTCTTACTGTGATGGGTTCAACCCCTTCCTACCTGATGCTTTATATAACAAATATGAATATGAAAAATGAATCACTTATACCATGAGCTCATATCTTTTGGAATTGCCAAGGAACAATTATTAGCTCATCATTAGTCATTTATCTATCATGAGCCATGGTGGTGAACTGCTTAGACTGCAGTATTGCAGGCTGACTCTTCTGACTTCCAGGAATTTGATCCTGATCAACTCAAGGTTGACTCGGCCTTTCCTCCTTCACCACTGAACCAAGATCAGTGGTGGAGAAACTTTTACTCAATGTGTGCCAAACTGGTACGCGCTTCACATGCTATCTGTGCTAACACGCGGCTCCTTCCCATGCGCTGTGCGTGCAACCACATCATCCACATGCACACGGCTTTCATGCATGGGCCCGTGCACTGTGCAGGCACAACCACACAATCTGCACATGTGCACGGTTTTTGTGCGCAACCCCCCCCCCGTGTGCTGTGCACGCAACCTCACCATCTTCACATACATGCCTCTTTCACATAGCTCCCTGTGTGCATGCGCCCAGGTTTCGTGTGGCTCCCCCGTGTGCTGGGCGCACAATTGCAGCACTGCACATGTTAATGGTTTTCACACGCGTGAATGCTGACTGCACTTAAGTACTCTCACATGCATATGCAGACGTTGAGTTCCCTGAATTGCGTGCATGCACACCAGAGGCCCAAACACCAGATGGGGCGTCATGCATGCGCAGCTGCCGATGAGTTGGGCGACAGCTTGCATGACCAGAAAGGTCTGCCATCATGGATCTAGATTACTGGGGCAATATGCTCACTCTGCAAACTGCTTTAGAGAAGACTTCTTCAAAGCACTATGCTTCAAAGCATTATGAAGCAGTATATAAGTCTAAATGCTAAGTGCTATGATTTAATTTTTTAAATCTAGAAGATGCAGGGTGAAATATTTAAGATATCCAGTCCTAGACAAATAAATAACAAAACTACAGCTTGGGGGAAAAAAATGCATTAGAAGAACCCAGTGTCACCCTGTCAAACCCACTTATTGTAGTACAATTAAGCATTGTGAGATCCGTGATACCCTCTGAGTTTGGTGGTTTTCTTGTAAACATTTCATTCCCAAAGACTCAGAGAGTACGAAGGATCACACAGTTCAACCCTGAGCTACAAATATTCTCTTCTAATTGGGCATTGCTGAAAACAAGAGAGCACACAAATCTGGCAAGATTATTTTTGGTCAACCTCCTATATAAACAAACAAACAAACAAAGCACTATTGTTGAAAAATATATAAAAACATAAGTAGCTACGTCTTCCTCCACTCATAAAATCTCTAAGACCCATGTGACAGATGGAATGTCAGGCAGTTTTCTGGTAAGCTGAGGAACTCTTGAAATTTGTTTCCCAATTGTCTCCTTCAGATTTGTCTCTCTACCCTTCTGCCTCTTGCTTCCTGAAGTATAGTTGCCCTCTTTCTGAAATCACTTAAGTCATCAATGTTTCTTAGACAACTGTTGCATATCTTCTTTAAAAAACAAAACAAAACAAAAAAACAAAAACCTCATCTTGAGGGGGAAAAAAAAACATTCTGGAGAATTGAAACAAAACAACATTTTTTCCTGTTAATTTGATTAATAAAGGCATCATAGAAATATTATTTTGGCTGTTGGAAATGTAAACAAATACCTGGCACATATTACCACATGTGGTAGACCTGTATAAAGGCAAGGAAATTTTGGATACAAATTCATATGTAGTTAGAAAAAATGACTAGAGAACATATAGAATAGAAAATAGAATAGAATAGAATAGAATAGAATAGAATAGAATAGAATAGAATAGAATAGAATAGAATAGAATAGAATAGAATAGAATAGAATAGAATTCTTTATTGACCAAGTGTGATTGGACACATAAGGAATTTGTCTTGCTGCATATGCTCTCAGTGTACATAAAAGAAAAGATACGTTCATCAAGAATCATAAGGTACAACACTTAATGGTAGTCATAAGTTAAAAATAAGCAATCAGGGAACAATATCAATATAAATCATAAGGATCCAAGCAACAAAGTTACAGTCATAAGTGGAAGGAGATGGATGATAGGAATGATGAGAAGATTAATAGTAATAGTAATACAGACTTAGTGAATAGTTTGACAGTGTTGAGGGAATTATTTGTTTAGCAGAGTGATGGCATTCGGGAAAAAAACTGTTCTTGTGTCTAGTTGTTCTGGTGTGCAGTGCTCTATAGCGTCGTTTTGAGGGTAGGAGTTTAAACAGTTTATGTCCAGGATGCGAGGGGTCTGTAAATATTTTCACAGCCCTCTTTTTGACTTGTGCAGTATAGAGCTCCTCAATGGAAGACAGTGTATGCCAAATAATTTATAATATTGCCTAATTTAGCTATATTGGTTTCAGTTTATTAATATAAATCAGGGGTGTCAAACTCAAGGCTTAGATCTGGCCTATGGGCCCCTCCTCGAAACAGCAAAGGATTGGGCTGCAGTGCCTCTGCCAGCAAACAGAGGCCATCGCAGCCAAAAGACTAGCTTTTCTAACTCTTTTTTCCCCCTTTATAGAGATACTTCTTTTGTTACTCACAACTGGGTGCAATCTGAGATCAATATCACTGTATACAATCTTCCAGCATGACCTCTCTTCCTAAGAGCGAATGTGTTGAAAAATGTGTGTCATGTCTTATGTGTTTGATGGACCTGGAGCAACATGAAAATATGTCACTTCTAAATATTTGCAGTCATTTAATTCTGAAAGGTATTTTTCCTCCCTATTTTTACAAAGATTTGATGGAGGTGTTTTTTTGTGTGAGGGAGGGACACTTGAGGCTGGGTGACTTTTGGCTGTTGACCTAGTTGACCGAGTCAGCTTCAGTGCCCTGAGAAACTCTGCTTCCAAATGTACTTGCAGATATTTGCAAATACTTAAGACCATCAATTTACTCATTAGAGTTCCTGAAACAGGCTCACAAAATAGACTTTGACCCTATCCGTTTATGCAGAACTGCTCTGCTACATTCAAAGGCTAATTCAAAATCCTCCTCCTCCTCCTCCTCCCCTTCCTCCTCCTCCTCCTCCTCCTCCTCCTCCTCCTCCTCCTCCTCCTCCTCCTCCTCCTCCTCCTCCTCATCGCTTTGCAGTTGCACACCCTGGTTCTCTAGCAGTAACAACTGAGCCCTGTAGCCCCCTTTTCAACAGATGTCCAGGAGCCATAGCATCTGACACGGTCCTTATTGACCCAGGCAATGACTGATCCGCTGTGAAATTTTGTTGATTCCTTCTCATCATTAGTGATGGTAGGTGCTTGGTTGGTTCATGGTAGCTAAACCACTACTGATCCAAAAATGATAATCCCATAACTATAGGAACTGCACCAAATAGCTGTCCAGGCCCAGCCAAGGCAGCTTAACTGCTTGTTTAGTGGCAGAAAGGCAGGATAATGAATGGAGGAGAGAGAAAGAGGCCAACCTGCCTGTTGGGTGGCAGAATCAGAAATCAAAATATTCCAACCTGGCCATCAAAACTACATGGCTATGGATGAAACATGTAAGAGTGATACCCATTGTCATCAGGGCACTGGGTACCATGTCCAAGAATTTTATAAGATACATCAACAAATTGCAGCTTCCTTCAATAACACCAGCGGAACTGCAAAAAAATGGCACTACTTGGACCATCGTACATCTTAAGAAGGTACTTGGTTGATACCTAGGACGCTGGCAGCAACCTGTATCAACCATTAGCACCAGTCAATGGTATTTGGGATGCATTTTTGAATGTTCAGTTGACTGAGTTTAATGTTTAATGAATAAAGTAAATAATAATAATAACAGTATCTATTGGGTGAGTTTCTGGTGACTTCATAAACACTTCCATTGACAAGAATAGAGACATATTTTTTTGTTATGGGATTCTCTGGAGAACTTCCCATCCAGGTACTAAGTAGACCCAACATCACTCCCCTTCCAAAGCCAGATGTGATCTGGATGTTTTTTATGATGGAGAAAGTCTAAGTCATGTATATTTCAGTTTGAGTTTAAGGAAAGAAAAACAACAAACTATTTCAAAATCATATGGAATGGTGTACTAATTCACCTACATTCTCCAGGATCAATTTCATTCAGTGGTGATTGTAAGGAAGAGGTCCTACTATGTGAGGTGCCATAGGGTTTGGTGTTGTCTCCATTCCTATTCAACATCTATATGTGGCTCATCCATCACCATGTGGTCAGATATATATCTCCACATCTGGAGAATTAAGTAATGCTGTGACTGTCTTATTCTGGTATCTGTAGGCTACCACTAATTTAAGATCAAGATATCTAATACACAAAACCTTTGAACCTCATCTTCTTTTAACCACCCCATAATCCCTTGCGGGGTTGGGTCTGGGCAACTGAATGGAGCTAGCAGAGTGTTTTAATGGCCAGATGCCTTTCCCGTCGCCAATGCAGAGTTATATTCAGCAGATACATTCTCATCGTATCCAGAGAGAGAAATATCTGCCTCTACCTAGGATCGAACTCAGAGCCTCTTGATTGTGAGGAGAGAGCTCCGCCTCTAGGCCACTGGACCATTTGACACAAAGCCTTTGTATGACCCAGCAAATCTGTTTGCAAACTTCCCAAAGTTGCAACTTTAATGAAGTTCCTGCAATTGAAATAGGGATGGTAGCAACATTCCGTAAATCTTTGGCTTATAGTCATACTGGCCACATGACCACTCAGGCATCTTCAGACAATGCTGACTCCCTTGGCTTGGAAACAGAGATGAAACGCTCCCTCTACAGTTGGACATGACCGGACATGACTTTTTTTTTTAAAGCATGCATTTATTTAAAAACAAAGTAACTTTGGAGTTTGAGACACATCTCCCAAGATCCATTTAATGCTGTTATAATGCAATGCTGTTCAGAATGAAGGGAGGGGGGGGAATGCTTTTCTGCTAAATATCTTAAGAACAATGGTCAATTCCTAAAAAAACATTTTTCCACTTTTCAACTTCTTTATATTTGCCACCAGCCTGTAATAAAAACATATTTTGATATCTTGTGTTTTTCTCCAGCTAAAAGGTCCAGGTCTAATAGACATGGAAGCTATGGAAATTACTTTCTATAAAATTTGGCTGCAGGAGAAATTCTGCACCAAATTTCTTGCTTACCAATTGTGCTGATTTATATTCAGTAAAAGTCATTGCAATCCTAGTAACCATAACAACCTTCACATTTCAAGCAGAGCGTATTTCCTTGAAGTCGCTTGATACCTTGCTGGATATCATTGTTACATGATTCAGATATAACTATTTTTGCAAGTTAATTCCACAACCGTTTTTTAATTTCGCTTTGAAAGTCATTTTAACATCCTTTTTCTTGGTGTTGACAATACACTTATTAAAGCACATATTAAAATTGCAGGCTACTGGCTGCAGTATTTAATTTAATTTATTTACATGAAAGACTGCAACCAATAGTTGTGAAAATGGCATTATTAAATCACAGAAATATGCTGTCTTCAGGACAGGGAAAATTGTTAATACAAGCATTGTATCATGACAAAGTGTATATAATGGACAGAAGTGTATATACTAAAAATCCTTCATATATATATATATATATATATATATATATATATATATATATATATATATATATATATATATATATATATATATATATATTCTGTTTTATGATATTTCATATTCTTAAAAACATTTTAATCACTGATTTGGTAAAATAACCAACATTTTTTTTAAAATTAGATTTATATGCCGCCCTTCTCTGGAGACTCAGGGTGGCTTACAATGGGTTAAGCAATAGCCTTCATACTTTTGTATATTTTACAAAGTCAGCTTATTGCCCCCACAAACTGGGTCCTCAATTTACCCACCTTAGAAAGGATGGAAGGCTGAGTCAACCTTGAGCCTCGAACTTGCAATAATTGCAGACAGCTGAATGTTAATAACAGGCTATCTAGCCTGTTGAGCTATCTGAGGTTATATTGAAAGATATAACTCTTTTAAAACTTATCTCAGAGAGAATCTTAAAGTCTGTAATAATATTCCAGTTGTTGATAAATGGGTAAGACAAGAATTCGGCTGGATAAGCACAAATTTTAAATATGCCATTATCTAATGTGGCAGGATTTAACATCCGTTGCCATTAAATTTTATTCTTTAAAAAACCTGTAACAGTGATGTATTATTTTAATTAAATGTATGTTTTTTCCCCCTAACATTGAATGTTACATTTTATTACACATTCGAAAATTATAAGTAGGAGATGACTGGGCTGAGCTCATGGGAGGAGTCAAGCATGTCATCAGTCTGTGACTGGATGGGCATGACCAACTTGATGTCACTTACATTGAGGGGCATCTTGCCGGCCTCTACTCATCCCTCCCTTCCTAGCCACTCCTTGCCTGCCCACCCGGGCTCCTGAGGGTCCCAAAAGGAAGCAGTTGTTGGAGCTAAGCAGCCACCATGAGAAAGTTGGCAAAACAGTTCCATTCAAATTGGATCTGACCGAGAAGGAGGCTCAGCAGAAGCACCTCACTGAGGACTATGAGCATAGGCTTTCTAAGCAGAGGGAAGACCTGTGGGAGTGCAAGGCCAGGTACCAGCACCTGGAGGCTCAATGGGCTCAGCGGTCAGCTAATTCCAGGCCATGATACAGTCCCACTGGAACAAGGCCCTCTGGCTCTATGCCACTGGTGGTGCTTCCATTCAGCCTCCATCCAAAGCCACTTCATCCAAAGCCCCACACTGACCCCAAGTCAGAATTTCTGCCCCGCCTCTGACCCGCACAAAAAGACCCTGAAGGGGGAGACTCTCTGCAGTAACACAAGCATTCATTGCAAGTATCCAGCCCAGGGGCCATAGTTTGAGGATCTTTAATTTAGTGCAATATAAAAAATGCAAATATTTTTTCTGCAGACCACCAAAATTTTCTCGTGGATCAACAGTGGTCCACGGATCACCAGTTGGTGACTGATGGCTTATAGCATATGAAACTGCATTACATGCTACTTATTTAAAATATTTTGAAAATTTCAGAACAGGGTAATTTCTAGATGGTCCTTGTAGTGTATTGAGCCTGTTCCGTGAGTTGGCCCCCTGTTGGAATTGTTAGTAATGTTCTGTTACCCTATTGGTTAGCCGTCTGACAGACGGTATAAAAGAGTTGTCAGGCTGAGTTTGCTATTCACCAGTCCTTTTCACCGGTCACATGATATCAGTTGTGACGGCAACGTAATTAAATTTCTTCTAATACCCCAGCATGAATCTGCAGTTCGGCAGTTACAACAGGGAATATGTAAGAAAAAGTATCCCTAAAATAATTGTTAGGGAGATATTAGTAGGGACGGTAAGATGGAGGGTTGTGTTTTTTTTTTTTTTTTTTTTTGAAAAAGTGAGCAATCCTTGCAAATGTTACATGAAAACGCGCCTGCTTTCAGAATCTGAAGAGTGATGTAGTACTTATGAAACATCTCATGAAGACAATGAGGGAGTCTACTGAATAGACATGACTTTCATTTCATCTCATAGGTATGTAACAAGCAAAATTGTTTCAAATTCAGACTCAAAACACCCCATTTTAGCCTTTGAGCTGTCTCTAGCTTGAAACCATCATTGTGATTTTCCTGGAAGTACTCCAGTCTTGTAACGGTTCTGCTTTGACTTCAAAACAAGATTGATTTTATGCTCAGATGCTCCCAGAATGGTAAAGCAGCTTTGTTTTAAGTTTGGTCAAACTGTTTCCAACTCAAAAAGGAGAGCTTAAAGTTCAAAGCCTTTTGAAATCAAAACGCTTTGCATACAGAGGGTTAGGGCTAGGGTTAGGGCTAGGGCTAGGGCTAGGGCTAGGGCTAGGGCTAGGGCTAGGGCTAGGGCTAGGGCTAGGGCTAGGGCTAGGGCTAGGGCTAGGGCTAGGGCTAGGGTTGGCAGGGATGGGCTTCAAAAATGTTAGCAACGGGTTCACTGCCCAGTTGCTGGGTGGGTGTGGCCATGATGGGTGTGGCCTAGTCAGCCTCCTGCACCATGGCGGGGGGTACATTTTTGCCCTCTCCAGGCTCCGGAGGCTTTTTTTTTTTTTTTTTTTTGAGCTTCTGGGTGGGTGAAAGCGGCCTCCCCAGGCTCCGGAGGCCCTTTGGAGGCTGGAAACATTTCTGGCCTTCCCGAACTTACTGTCGGACCCTTTTTCACCCTCCCGGAGCCTCCATTCATGTCCTGCATTTACCTGCATCCAAAACGGGCCGGATGAGGACTCCTGGGAGGAATGGGCTTTGGGGGTTCTCCAAACTGCACAGAATCTTTGCTAGAGGTTCTCCCAAACCCCTATGAACCCCCAGCAGCCCACCTCTGCTCCTGGGTGCTCTCTGAGCTTGGTTCTTTTCTTGCATTACCCAACTTGGTAATATTATCAGTTCTAGAAGGGAGGGGTTATGGAGGAAAGGAAGAGGAGGACTGTGGGGTTCTTGGTGCTCTCTGAGGTTGGGTGTATTCTTGCCGACGTTTCATGACCCAACTACAGAACATTATCAACATTATCAATTTTGGGGGGACCATCAACTTTATTGGTATTGTGCATATTCCTAATAATTAGCTTTGGGGATGCATTTCCAATAAAATAAAATAAAATAAAATAAAATAAAATAAAATAAAATAAAATAAAATAAAATAAAATAAAATAAAATAAAATAAAATAAAATAAAATAAAATAAAATAAATAAAAAAATAAACAAAACAAAACAAAACAAAACAAAACAAAACAAAACAAAACAAAACAAAACAAAACAAAACAAAACAAAACAAAACAAAACAAAACAAAACAAAACAAAACAAAACAAAACAAAACAAAACAAAACAAAACAGTATGAAAATTTCCAGGAAGGAAAAATTGCACAAAGATCTTTGGTGCTGCGAATAATTTCCAAAATTACCCCATAATTATCATAGCAATAGAGATTGATGAATTAATTTGTTAGTAATCCATAATGCTTTTCTTATTTTCATCTATAAGTCTCTTCAACCCTACGTACGTATTCATCCACAATTGTGTAAAAATGTAATCCGATATATTTTCTGCACTTGTATTTATAGCTATTTTCTCTCCAAATGTCTCTTTGTTAATATATCTTGATTAGAGTGATTTGTTTATGTATATTGCTGAGAATAGCCACTCTCTTGAGATGATTCAAACACTGACAGCTCATATCAACATGCAAATATTATACCGGTATTTCTTTGGCAACTCATAATACAGTAAATGTGTTGAAACTGGATTTGAATTAATTTGACCAAAAAACATATTGTAAGGTGCTTTTTTTGGACTGGAGGAGTAATAAATCTTTGATAAAGCCATATTCTTTTTTTTTTTTTTTTAAGTTTTAAAATCAACTTTATTTGAATATAAACAGATAAAAGACAAAATAGTCAAATGTCGTAAAAACAATCTTAAAACTAAAATCAAAGTACATTTCAGTATTATTTTTGTTCTATTATTTACTATACAAAAGCTTTCTATCTATAACAATTCAATATATAGTCATATATATGCATTTATCTTCATTTACCATGGTGTATTTATGTTGACGGTCTAATTTTACTAATTTTGATCTCTCGATGTATTTATCATCTATTTTTTTCCCCTTGTTTTCCAATCCATGTATACCATCTATTCCAAATTTGATAGTAGTACGAGTCTTCCTTGTTTTTTAATTTAAGAGTTAATCTATCCATCTCGGGCTTTAAGTCTAAGTTTTCTTCTGTTATTTCTATTATCCATTTTCAAATTTTTGTCCAGATTTTTTTTATTTTTGGGCATAACCACCAAAAAAAAAAAAATAAAGCCATATTCTATTCGACAATGTTTCTCTAGGATAGTTCCTTCTGATTTCAACCAACATTAGCAGAGTTAAAGTCATCTGAATTTCTCTCTCTCTCTTTTTTTCTTTTTCACAAAAAGCATCTTGTTGACATTTCACCTCTGTGGGTTGAAGAGGGAGAGAAATTTGATGTAGCTTAGTGCTGGAAAACAAATACAGATAAAGAAATGGTTTTCTCTCCATACACAGAGCCAGCGTGTGATAGCTTAATAAAGCTCATAAAACAAAACACTGTGGCTATTTTTCATGTTGATAACCTTTGGAGTTCAGAAAAAGAAAGACCCAAACCTGTTATTTCAACAGTATTTGCCTTGGTCTCCAGCTGCTGTGAAAGAAAGTAATCAGAAAGCTAGATTATTTAATGGCGGGCGATCAAAATGCATTTTAATGAAAAAAGAAAGAAAGAAAGAAAAAAGGAAATGCTATAGAAACAGCTACATCATCTTTTCATTCCAGTTCATGGACTCTAAACTTTTTTCTGCTAATGCAATGATTCTAAAAAATAAAATAAAATAAAATAATAAAATAAAATAAAATAAAATAAAATAAATAAAATAAAATAAAATAAAATAAAATAAAATAAAATAAAATAAAATAAAATAAAATAAAATAAAATAAAATAAAATAAAATAAAATAAAATAAAATAAAATAATAAAATAAAATAAAATAAAATAAAATAATAAAATAAAATAAAATAAAATAAAATAAAATAAAATAAAATAAAATAAAATAAAATAAAATAAAATAATAAAATAAAATACAGTCAGTTTTTAATGTTTGTGGAGATTTTCAGTCATCCAGGTCATGGTTGTCCCCAAGATGCTTTTTTGAGAGGCAGCTGGACTTAATTTGTTTTCTCTTGAAGATGCTTCGTTCTGAAGAAGATTCTTGGATGAGGAATGAAGTCTTCAAGGAAAAACAAAGAAAGTCCATTTCCCTCTTGAAAAATCATATTTGGGACAGTTTTAAGCATCAACAAATTGAATAGTTGCTGGAGTTAAGTATGTCTGGTTTAATGAAAAGAAGGAACAGGGGAGACATGATAGCAGTCTTCCAATATCTCAGGGGTTGCCACAAAGAAGACAGAGTCAAGCTGTTCTCCAAAACACCTGAAGTCAGGTTGAGAAGCAGTGATTACGAGCTAAAGCATATGAAGAATTAGAGCATGTCTAGTTTAATGAAAGGGACTTGGTGGCTCAGGGGCTAAGACGCTGAGCCTGTCGATCGAAAAGTCGGCAGTTCAGCGGTTCGAATCCCTAGTGCTGCATAACGGGGTGAGCTCCCGTGACTTGTCCCAGCTTCTGCCAACCTAGCAGTTTGAAAGCACATTAAAAATGCAAGTAGAAAACTAGGGACCACCTTTGGTGGGAAGGTAACAGCGTTCCGTGCGCCTTTGGCGTTGAGTCATGCTGGCCACATGACCACGTGAGACGTCTTTGGACAGCGCTGGCTCTTCGGCTTTGAAATGGAGATGAGCCCCGCCCCTTAGAGTCGGGAACGAGTAGCACATATGTGCGAGGGGAACCTTTACCTTTACCTTTAGTTTAATGAAAAGAAGGATTAGGGGTGACCTGACAGAAGTCTTTCAATATTTGAGAGGTTGCCACATAGAGGAGTGGATCAACATATTTTCCAAGACATCTAAAGGCAGAACAAGAAATAATGGGGGGAATCGAATCAAGGAGAGAAGCAACCTAGAACTAAGAAGACATTTCCTGACAGTGAGAACAATTAATTAGTGGAACGACTTGCCCCCAGAAGTTATGACTAACAATAGCACTTAGACTTATCTACTGCTTCACAGTGCTTTACAGCCCTCTCTAAGTGGTTTACAGCCTATTGCCCCCAACAATCTGGGTCCTCATTTTACCCACCTTGGATTGCCCCCAACAATCTGGGTCCTCATTTTACCCACCTTGGAAGGATGGAAGGCTGAGTCAACCTGGAGCCTGGTGAGATTCAAACTGCCAAATTGCAGGCAGATGGCAGTCAGCAGAAGTAGCCTGAAGTACTGCAGTCTAACCACAGTGCCACGGCAGCTCAATATGTTCCAACATTTTTAAAGAAGAGATTGGACAACCATTTGTCTGAAATGGTGTAGGGTTTCCTGCCTGAGCAGGGGGTTGGACTAGAAGACCTCCAAGGTCCCTTCCAAATCTGTTATTCTAGTATCTTGAAGACAGTTATCACTGAGAAACAGGCTCACTGGGGAGAAACAGGCTCAGACTCAACCCCTCCAAGACTGAGTGACTATGGCTTCTGGAGTCCTGATATAGCCAGCTGGTTCCATTGCTGGCTATTGGAGGTGAAACTTTGCCCCCTCGGAGAGGGCTCTCAATCTGAAGAACATATGAC
Source organism: Masticophis lateralis (assembly GCA_030761175.1). Lineage (NCBI taxonomy): Eukaryota > Metazoa > Chordata > Lepidosauria > Squamata > Colubridae > Masticophis > Masticophis lateralis. The sequence continues at coordinate 125,109,197 of JAUDYJ010000004.1, forward strand.
AGCTGTGGCCAGGGGGGCTTTTTATCAGGTTCACCTGATGAGACAGTTGCATCCCTTTCTGGATCAGGACGCCCTACGCACAGTCACTCACACCCTCATCACATCCCAGCTGGACTACCGTAATGCTCTCTATATGGGGCTCCCCTTGAAGAGCACTCGGAGGCTCTAACTGGTCCAGAATGCGGCCGCGTGGGTGATTATGGGTGCGACTAGGCACACCCACATGACACCTCTCCTGCGCGAGCTGCACTGGCTCCCAGTGGTCTTCTGGGTGTGGTTCAAAGTCTTGGTTACAACCTTTAAAGCGCTCCATGGCTTAGGACCCGGATACCTACAGGACCGCCTTCTGCCACTAATAGCCTCCCACCGACCAACACGCTCCCACAGAGAGGGGCTCCTCAGGGTGCCGTTGGCGAAACAATGTAGGCTGGCGACCCCTAGGGGGAGAGCCTTTTCTGTGGGGGCACCCGCCCTCTGGAATGAACTACCCCCTGGGATACATACGATTCCTGACCTCCGTACCTTCCGCAGGGCCCTAAAGACTCTGCTATTCAAACAGGCTGGCCTGGCTGAGTAAGAACTTGGATGGGTTTTTAAATGGGGGGGGGGATTTAAAAATGGATCAGGCCACTTTGTTTAATTCTTTTAATTGGTTTTAATTTTGTATGACTTGTGTTTTATTATGGCTGTGCACCGCCCTGAGTCTTTCAGGAGAAGGGCGGTATATGAATCCAATAAACTGAAACTGAAACTGAAACTGAAACAGTGAGACAGTTAACCATCATGTCCCAATCAAGGACTTGAACTACAAATTGGCCTCTTGCCAAAAGTAGATAGCAACCATCCTTCCAGAAGAAATGGAAGATCTGAGTGTTACTATTCTCCTTCCCACTTCAAATTCAACTTCCCTACAGTCAAAAAAATTGTTGTTGCTTTTCTTACATTGCCTACATTTGTTCATTCAAGCTGGATTCTTTGACCTCCTTCATGAAGTTCCAGGACTTCATTGTCTACTTTACAGTAGAGGGAATGAATCTGTACCTGATCCAGCATACATTTTAAAAATAAAACGAAATACCAGGACAATTAAAAAGTTCGGAGAGAATCATGATTGTTATTGTAAAAAAAAAAATCTTCCGGGTTTTGAACCAGCAACCTTTGACTTTAAAATTACTGCAAGTTCAAATCTCCGCAGGCTCAAGGTTGACTCAGCCTTCCATCCTTTCAAGGTACGTAAAATGAGGACCCGGATTATGTGGGCAATAAGGTGACTTTGTATAAAAAAGAACACCGCTTGGGGGGCCCGAAAGCCCGACTAAGCAGGTATATACAAAAGTATGAAGGCTATTGCTTAATGCATTGTAAGTCTCCCTGAGTTTCCGGAGAAGGGCGGCATATAAATTGAACTAATAAATAAATAAATAAATAAATAAATAAATAAATAAATAAATAAATAAATAAATAAATAAATAAATAAATAAATAAATAAATAAATAAATAAATAAATAAATAAAAGAAATATCATCGTTACAGTATATCATAGCCAACTATGAGTTAAAAAGCCCTTTGAAATAAATACAACAGTAGGAAGTAATAGTTTTTAAGTGTTTTGCTCCTGAATGTATACACCCACAGCCACTCATACACACCCATACACCACACATGTTGTTGTTGTTGTTAATTACAAAGTTGTGTCCAACCCATTGCGACCCCATGGACAGTGTTCTTTCAGGCCTTCCTGTCCTCCACCATCCTCCGGAGTCCATTTAAGCTGACGCCGACTGCTTCAGTGACTCCATCCAGCCATCTCGTTCTCTGTCGTCCCCTTCTTCTTTTGCCCTCAGTCGTTCCCAGCATTAGGCTCTTCTCCAGGGAGTCCTTCCTTCTCATTAGGTAGCCAAAGTATTTGAGTTACCTCTTCAGGACCTTCTAAAGAGCAGTCAGGGTTGATCTCCTCTAGGACTGACCGGTTGGATCACCTTGCAGTCCAAGGGACTCCCTGGAGTCTTCTCCAGCACCAGTGTTCAAAGGCCTCAATTCTTTGGTGTTCAGCCTTCCTTATGGTCCAACTTTCACAGCCATACATTGCAACTGGGCAAACCATCGCCTTGACTCTACACACTTTTGTTGGCAGGGTGATGTCTCTGCTTTTTAATATGCTGTCTAGATTTGCCATAGCAAATTCAGGAAGATCCACCCATAGAAAGCAAACCAATTGGCAAAATTGTCTTGAAAGGCAAACATTGGAGGACACAGCAGGAAGAGAAATGTTACCAATAATCCAGATTACACCGTGTGCAAGCTGTTACCAACATGTGTCTCTGGACAGAATTTTTTTAAAGACCAGCCAACAAGAGCAGAGAAGAAAAGCAGATAAGTGCAGATACGTCAAAATATGTAGCTTGGCCACTTCATTTCCTGCGTAACTACATGAAGGATGGTGAAGGAAATATAACGTTCTAGTTCTTTCACTTCTGGTGACCTCAGTCATTCTTAACTGATGCTGTTTATTACATCCTTGATGTTGTCTCTCCATCTTCTTCTGGGTCTGGGTCAGCCAGATCTCCAGCATGGATTTTCTCTTTGATGCTTGCCTTGCTATCAGCTAAAATAATAATGGGGAGGGGTAGGCATGGCATTGGGGTTTGGGAAGTGTGTTGGTGTGATTAAGGCTCATGTGAATACAATTGCTTAACGCATTGTAAGCCACCCTGAGTCTCCGGAGAAGGGCGGCATATAAATTTAAAAAAAAAAAGGGAGGTTTGCTCTCCAGAATTACTGCGCTGATGAATGGAGTTGTTTACACCCAGTCAAGGCCAACCATCCTAGAACTTATTATTTATTTTATTTCGTCAAGCATGTATTTTATGAGAGATACAAGTGTAGACATAGTTTTAAATACATGAAAAGGATACAAATAAAAAAAAAACATTAGGACAGGGATGGTAGGCACACTGGTGCGCTTATGCATGCCGAATGGGGTAAGGGTGTTGTGAGCCAGGCCCAAGTAGGTGTTATCAGACACAAACAGTTCGAAACAAACAGACTTTATTAGAACAGCTGAGAATTAAGTCATTCTCAGCGTAGTCAAACCTAAATTAAAACAAACTCTTCATAACACAATTCTTCAGCCTTATCACCAACCTTGGTCTACTGTGGCAAACTGCCAAAGGCTTTTCTTGGCAAAAGTTCAGAAGCAGAGGACACCAACAAGAAATAAATGCAGCAAGACAAGAAACAAATCTATCAATGTTGTTTTCCAACAAAGAGCCCAAGAGCCATTGCTGGCCTTTTAAGCCTTAGGGGAGGGGCCAATCATCTCTTGGCCTTACTCCTGAGTCGTCCTTTTTGCTTTAGCGGCTCCTGCCTTCTGGCAGCTCTTCTTATGTGTGTGCTAGGAACAGGCTCCTCCTGTTCCTCTGCCTCTCTACTGTCAGCCTCTGGAGGCTCCAGAGTCCGCACATCACTCCCAGATGGCCCTGGCCCCATCTCTGCCTCCGACGCAGAGCCCTCATCCGGGCCTTTCCCAGCGTCCAGGACTGGCCCATGTTCTTCCTCAGCCTCCTCACTGTCCGATTCCACTGCCAGCTCTGCAGGCTGCTGGTGGACCACAACAGAGGTCTACAGTAGACAGTCTAAGGTTAAAGTTTTGGATTTAAAGATGGATGAAAACACCTGAAGATGTGTCCCCCATGACACTATGTGGGACATGGATTGGACATTTACCCTGGGTGCTTGGGGGAGGGCTTTGGGGAAATTTTCAATATGTAATATTTGCACCTTTTGACTCAGATCTTGCCTCGCTTTTGCTACTATCATTTCAAACTCAGTAAAAGTACCTCAGGGTTTTCTTTCTTGGGTTTTGAATGGAGTTTTGACAGTCTCATGTCCTTTGACCTAGTTTTCTTTTTGTATACACCTTGTAGAACAGGTCATCCCTACCCAGGTGAAAAATGACTTTATTTGCTGGTTTTGTACATAGTTTAGGATTGGTTCTATGCCAATTCTTTCTGTTATGTTCTCATTCCTGATATTGTCTCCTCTGATCAGGAGATAACATCAGAGAAGGACTAAGGGAATGAAGAGAAGGACTAGGAGAGACATGATAGCAGTGTTCCAATATCTCGGGGGTTGCCACAAAGAAGAGGGAGTCAAGCTATTCTTCAAAGCACCTGAGGGCAGGACAAGAAGCAATGGATGGAAACCAATCAAGGAGAGAAGGAACCTAGAACTAAGGAGAAATTCCCTGACAGTGAGAACAATCAATCAATGGAACAACTTGCCTCCAGAAGTTGTGAATGCTCCAACACTGGAAGCTTTTAAGAAGAGATTAGATAACCATTTGTCTGAAGTGGTGTAGGGTTTCCTGCCTGGGCAGGGGGTTAGACTAGAAGACCTCCAAGGTCCCTTCCAACTCTGTTATTCTATTCTATTCTATTCTATTCTATTCTATTCTATTCTATTCTATTCTATTCTATTCTATTCTATTCTATTCTATCTGATCACTCCTGAAGACTATCTGAACTAAAATCTATTAACTACATTGCACATTCCTAAATTATAAATAGCATTGTGTGTGTGTGTGCCTCTAAGAAGAAGATGAAGGAGAATTATCATTGTCCAGCTCTCCTTCAGAACCAAATGGAATTTTTGCAGCCATGATTAAGCGTGTTCTCTATTGGATCGATTGTCCCATTACTAGGCGACAGCCTTTTTCACAATTGGGCAGCAAAACCCCCAAGTTAAATTGTCAACAGGAAGAAATTAGTGGTGACTTCGTAAATAAATAAAGACTTACAGCTATTTACTGCCATTATTGTTCCTCTATGATAATCATATTGTTTATTTGTATTTTATTTGTCATTTAATTTCCTTTGCTGATTTTTCCCCCTGATCTAACCTTTGCCTTATGCAGCTGTTAAATCTGTTTGTAAGCTTCTTGTAAGCTTCCAGGTCCTTGATGGTGGTAATGTTGGGGTCATATTATGATTCAGAAATAATCACAATGACATTTGAAGAAAAAAACAGTAATAGATGGCTGGTTGTTTTCCTTTTTGTTTTGCTTATTTAAATGCAACTTCTGACCAAATATCCAATTTCATAGGCATATAGTCTTTTTTTTTCCATTTGAATTTTATTGGGTTTTAACAATTAAACAATTCTTATTCAACTCTTGTGACCATTTACATATCATTCCACTAATATTCTCCTATACTCTATCTATCTATCTATCTATCTATCTATCTATCTATCTATCTATCTATCATCTATCTATCTATCTATCTATCTATTCAATTTTTATACCACCCTTCTCCCAAAGGACTCAGGGTGGTGTACAGCCACGAAAAACAATATAAGATACAAAATTTAAAACAAATTAAATACTATTGGCTCTTCCATTAAAAAACCCACAAATTTAAAACACTCCCATCCAAATTCTTTTTAAGCCAGTCCAACTTGTTGGAATAGCAGAGTCTTAAGGGCACGGTGAAAGGTACGCAGGTCGGGAATCAGACGTATCCCCGGGGGCAGTTCATTCCAGAGGGCGGGTGCCCCCACAGAGAAGGCTCTCTCCCTGGGGGTCGCCAGTCTACATTGTTTAACTGACGGCACTCTGAGGAGTCCCTCTCTGTGGGAGCGTGTTGGTCGGTGGGAGGCTATTGGTGGCAGAAGGCGGTCCCGTAAGTATCTGGGTCCTAAACCATGGAGCGCTTTAAAGGTGGTAACCAACATCTTGAACAGCACCCGGAAGGCCACTGGAAGCCAGTGCAGCTCGCGCACGAGAGGTGTCACATGGGTGCATCGTGTCGCTCCCATAATCACCCACGCGGCTGCGTTCTGGACCAGTTGAAGCCTCCGAGTGCCCTTCAAGGGGAGCCCCATGTAGAGAGCTATATAATTTTACAAAATCTACTATCTGTTATTTCCCTTTTTTTTCTATCTTCAATCCAATTATACCATTTCTCCCATATTACGTAAAAGTCTGAAACTATCTGTCCTTTCAGTTTCAATATCTTTTTATCTATCTCGGTGCAATCTAATATCTTTCTAATTATTAGATCTTCAGAGGGTGTGTTAAAAACTTCTCCAACATTGTGCAACTGCCAATCTTACTGCAGTTGTCATGTATAGAATTATATGTTATCCTTTTTTCATATTTCTTTTTCATTATTCCTAGAAGAAACAATTCTGGTGTATAGTCTATCTGGAAGCCTGTTACTTCCTGTATCCAACTATATATTTTCATCCAATTTTGTTTGTTTGTTTTTTGTTTGTTTGTTTGTTTGTTTGTTTGTTTCAGAGCATAACCACCATGTATGAAAGAAGGTACCTTGCTTTTGTCCACATTTCCAACAGTTGGGGTTTAAATTTGAATATATCTTTGCTAATTTAGAGGGCAAAACATTTTATATTGATTTTCTTTATATTTTGCCGATCTGGTTAATTTATAATTTTTGTTCCAAATTATTTCCCAATCCTCTAGTTCCAATATTCCAATATCCCAATATTCCAATTCCAATATTCCTAGACCAGGCTATCATAGTTCCTTTTACTATACAGGCATCTAATTTTATGAGCAACAACAACAATAACAAAAAACAAACAGCCAACCATGAAAGACCAATCACAGTCTTATGTATCCAGATGCAAGTCTACATTTTTTTTAATTGTGCATGTATTTATTAAATTTATGGGCCAACCCTCTCACTATCAAGCAAATCCTGCTAGCTTATGTCATGATAAAGATAGCAATGCAAAACATTAAATATTAAAATTAACAAACATTTCACTAAGTTAGGAACCAGTTTACAATGGAGTGACAACACTTGTGAAATTGCATTTTATCACTTGGCCTTTAAGAATGCTTATGGGAACAATACCTTAGTTCCTACATATTGCTTCAATATACCCTTTAGATCATTGTACCCCATTTTCAATTCCTATTTTAGACTGTATTATTTACACAATGAAGGCAGACCTCACTTCTCCTCTCCCTTGTTTCCTTTAGTGGTCTTTCTCACTCAGCTTACTTCACTTTTCCCATTAAGGAAAGTGCTTCTGTGACTTTACTAATAGGGTTGTGCAGTGTTTTGGCTACAAAGGCACAAAGGTGCTTAAAACAGCTAGAAGAATTTGTCTACCACCTACCTGAAAATGTCTCAAAGCAGAGACGTCTTGTTGAGAGTGTGCAGTGGTTGACTGCAGCTTGAGCGTAATCTCCAAAGGCCCATTCTGCCTCCTATATATGTCCTAAAGCCTCTTTACTACGTAAAGGAAAGTGATGTACACAGGCCTATTCATTGATCAAGAATGCTGCCTGTGTCACTGATTGTGATTGGAAGAGCTACTTCAGCTTGCATTGAGACTTAAGTGTAGACGGTGTGTAACATTTCAATTGCTTTCCTTTGGAAGAGAACACTGCAACGATACGATTTTACAAATGGCTACAGGCTAATGCTGAAAAACAGCTTGTTACTTTCCTTCCTTTCCTATCTTCCTTGCTCATAAACTATCTGAAGGATTTTGAGGGAAGCCAAATATATATTTAATGAACTATTTATCAGAAGCTTGCACAAATCTTTTTTCCCTCCTGATCTTTGTTTTATTAAGGTTCTTAATTCACAGTAAGCCGTCCAGATGTTTGTCAACACAAAGAAACGGGGATGCCTATCGCCACAATCTACCAACAAATCCTTAAGAGCCTTAAAATAAAGTATTGTGGGTCTTTGCATGTTAGCTGGGAAATTATTCTGTTTGTGTAGAAAGGGCAAAGTTTTGGAAAGATTCGAAATTGATGCTCCTTTGATTTCCCAAGAAACTTTGAAAGGTCAAATGAACGAGAAGTGGCTCTATGAATTCTTCTTAGACTGTGTCTCTGATGCAAGAATCATACAGCTTGGCTATTTGCTTAAGCTGTGTCAATAAAATGTGACGGGTATTCAACAGGATTTGCAAATTTTGCAGTTAATTATCCTTCCCCCAAAATAAAACAGTCAATGATATATCTCAATGTTTCTGTCTTTTGGTTTCTATGTTTTTTTAAAATAATAGCAGAGCCATATGTAAGGCAGATTACCCGTTCCCAAATTTAAGATCTGGTGGAATGCTCATTTTCTAGACCAAGGATCACTTTTTATATTGAACATACTGAAACTTGGGCTTCCAACTTAAAATAATGTGATTCTGCACCTGGGATTCTCCACTAAGTGGATAGGAAACCAGGGACATTAATGTATTATAAGTGCCTTGCAGATAAGTCTTCTTCTCCTCTAAGGATTGGGATGGGGGCATAACGGCTTAGCAGTTAAAGATGCTAATGTAAACATTCAGCTTGAGTATCCAGATAAAAGCCCAGGGTCATTTCAGTACAGTACAGTAAACTGAAAAGTTTACTGTTCATTGAATGTGTTGCATGTTAATGGTGAGGTAAAACTAACTCTGAAATTCTCAGGCTGTCAGGGTTCCAAGGGATGCCCTAATTAATTCATGATCCTCAAGCCAAGTTTCAAAAGAAACCCAGTTTATTTATTAGGAGCAATATATTGGCACATACTCAAGTGGAGTCAGCTCTGCCTCACGTAATTTATGCTCTGACTATGACCCTGTTTTCCCCCCTCCTCCCAGGGTGTGTCATAAATCACATTCTCCAACACAGCACTCTTGCAGGCTGTAGAGAACACGCCTCTCCAGCTGGGTCTGGTAACCTAGGCTGCAGCCTTGAGAAAGGTATGTGTGGAATGTGCTTTTGGTTGCTGCCATATTGCTCTGCCAGTTTTCCCCCCTCCTGCCTATGGCAACTCGAGAGCAGGCTAGGAATGCTTTACGACTTGACACAGGCATCAGTTCACAGTATGAAACCATGATTTTTGCAGTTTCCATGTAGACCATGTAAATAAGTTCTCTTTGTTATGGGAACCATCTGATTTCTTCTTCACACCTATTAAGACACCCTTGAAAAGTTTCCAGAGTCTCACAAACTTCAGTGGAACCGTAGAAGTTTTGTTTCTCCAACTACCCCTTTTGTAATCAGCACCTCCCCCCTCACTCTTACTCTAATAACAAGTTCAAACAAAGAGGCACATAGCTGCCAATGTTTCTCTCTTGACACTGAGTTTGCTCAGCTGACAGTCTGGGTTTAAGGCCCAAATTCCACATAATGGGGTGAGCTCCCAGCTCCTGCCCATCTAGCAGTTCAAAAACATGCAAATGTGAGTAGATTAATAGATACCACTTCAATGGGAAGATAACAGAGTTCTGTGTGCCTTTGGTGTATAGCCATAATGTCCACATGACCATGGATCATGGGTCTTTGGACAACACTGGCTTCCTTGGCTAAGGAACAGAGATGAGCACCATCTCCCAAGGGTGGACACAACTGACAGGGAAACCTTTATCTTACCTCTTCTAAGGTATGTTCACCTACTTGAGCTAATAAATTGGCCATATGTTTAGAGATATGCAGTGTTCAGAGAAGCATTGATTAGCAACACTTCCCTTGTGATATTGGATCTATTTAAGGGCTATGCTCTCCCAATATTTATTGGCAATGATTCTTATTCTATGATACTCTGATGATGAATAGAGGAAGGGAGAGTGCACACCAGGTCACACTAGTAGACACGATCTGCTCTCTAATGTGAAAGATGACTAGACTCACAAATTGGTAGAAAGGTAAAAGTAACTCTGATCACAACTGTAATCTTCTGACTCAATCCCTTCCTTGGGATGTAAATTCCCACAAACGTATTTTCTGACAGCCCTGTGTGGTGCATGGCCATCTTGTTGTCCCATCAGCTTCTCTATTAAGGGGGTCCTCAAAGTGACATGTGTAGATAATTGCATAGATATCTCACATGAATTTGTGAAATCTGTGTTTTTAAGATGTATAGAGGAAATCACATTTCATACCACATAATTTCAGGTTAATGAAATAGCTGCTCAGGGAGGGGGGCATGTTGAGGCTAGCTCCAGTTTCTACACATCCAAACCTTTGGCTTCATCTCACTAGATGGCCCTGCTTGTTAGGAATGCAAAGAATTAGCTGGAACTCTAATACGGCTGCCCTGTGGCACACAAGTCATTTCGACAGCAATAGGAGGTTAAGGATTAGGAAGACTTGATAACTGGAAGTTGGCCAGAAGCCACGAGGAGACAACTACTGTGTCTTAGAAGTAATGCAATGGCAGAACCATCTGATTCTCTACTGAGGTTAGCCTTGAGGATAGTACAACATGATTTTCAGAGCTAATTAGCTTTCCTATTCCTGGTTATTCTCCTTTCAGGTGAAAGTTTGAAGCCCTGGTTATTTTTGAGTGCTCACAGGCATTCTCTTAGACAAAAGAAAGAAACTCAGAATTCTTCTAGCATCCTTAGACCAGGGGTGGGTTTCACTTACCTTTATCACTGGTTTACTGTGTGCATGTGCTGTCTGCACATATGCCCGGCCTTCTGCGCATGCACCCAGCCTCAAAAACATGCCTAAATAGCACAGAACGGAGCCGCGTTGGGTGGATGGCCACACCCACAATCGCCGCTACCAGTTCACCCGAACCTGTGTGAACCGGCTGAATACCATCTCTGCCTTAGACTTTAACATGGAAAGAAGATCTGAATAGTAAGCCTATGTAGCACTTTAGATCTATTGTTCTGACATGCCCTGGACCATCTGAATCTGCCAATAGAGCACCTGTCTGCAACATATTAAATCAAATGCACTTTTCCTGTCATCCTGCAGCAACTTAAGACCAGGAGACTTGGTCGTTTTGTGCACCTGTGTCTTCAAATGCTAAGTGATGCACAGTCCCTACTGAATAGGTCATTCACTTTTTCATTCATTTATAATTGTATGATTTGGGCGAGGGAGAACTATAGTTCAACCCATAATATTTGAAGATATGTTCAGCAAAGTACATGACATCCTGGCTTTTCTCCTGCTAACATTGGGTCTGTTTTACCTGCCATGATTGTATGATCTGGGCAAGTCCACTTTCCCTCACAGGTTGATACACCTACTATCAGAACAAGTAGAGAATATGAGCTAGTATTGTTGCCCCACTTGGGGAGGGAGGAAGGGAGGGAGGGAAGGAAGGAGGGAGGGAGGGAGGGAGGGAGGGAGGGAAAGGAAAGGAAAGAAAGGAAGGAAAGAAAGGAGGGAGGAAGGGATGAAGGAGGGAAGGAAGGAGGGAGGGAGGGATGAAGGAGGGAAGGAAGGAGGGAGGGAGGGAGGGAAAGGAAAGGAGGGAGGAAGGGAGGTGATGGCAAAGGGAAGGAGGAAGATAATGGGAAGGGGAGAGAAGGAAGGAGGGAAGGAAGGAATGAAAGAGGGAAAGGAAAAGAAAGGAAAGGAAAGGAAAGGAAGGAAAGGAGGAAGGGAGGGGGGAGGGATGAAGGAGGGAAGGAAGAAAGGAGGGAAAGGAAAGGAAAGGAGGGAGGAAGGGAAGTGATGGGAAAGGGAGGGAGGAAGATGATGGGAAAGGGAGAGAAGGAAGGAAAGAAGGAGGAAGGAAGGAAGGAGGGAAGGAGGGAGAATCTCTTTTGAATGGGGAAATGAGTCAGAGCAGAATATGTGCCTTTAACAGTTAATCTAACCATCATCAGGGAAAGGAAAATTACAGTGGACCCAGGAAGGGATGCTCATCTTTAATTAACTGGTTTAACTCCCAAAACAAAACACTGTAATTAGATCTTCTCTACTTGGTTGATTGGAGATACTGGGCAAGTCAAACTAAAATAACACTTACCTTATTGTTTTGGGAGAGAAATAACATTGTCTAATACGAAGGATTATTTAGCATAAAGCAATATTGATGTTCCTATTCATACTTATTGTTCCAAGATGATTCTACCAGGTAAAAACATTATTGAATAAACATGAATCCACAATGACTTTGAAGGAAACAAAACAAAGCAAAAAAGGAAGCAGGGAGTGATGTCCTCAGCTTCCAACTGTTTATTGTGCTTTCATTTTAACATGCATGAAAAGAAGCTCTTATTGGGTTCATGCCTAGACAATTGTCAATCTCTATTTTTGCTTGTTTGGATGTGTTTGATGTCAGCTTGAGGGATGCCCAGACATTTGTAGTGAACTTCTTCTTCCAGATTGTTGATATGATTTCCATAGGGCATTTTTTTTAAAAAAATGATTTATATGCCGCCCTTCTCCGAAGACTCAGGGTGGCTTACAATGCGTTAAGCAATAGCCTTCATACTTTTGTATATTTTATACAGCTTATTGCCCCCATAAACTGGGTCCTCAATTTACCTACCTTAGAAAGGATGGAAGGCTGAGTCAACCTTGAGCCTGGTGAGATTTGAACTGGAGTAATTGCAGACAGCTGGATGTTAATAACAGGCTTTAGTCTGCTTTTAGCCTGTTGAGCTATCCAGGCTCTTTTTAATATATTTACGCTTTTTATTTTAATATATTCACACTTTTCCCACTTTGATGGTTGTTGTTTTTTTCCAAAAGGTTTTTTTATTTTTATTGCTCATAAGCATATTTGAGGGTACAATCTTGTATCCATCATTTTCCATTCATTTTATCTTTTAACTTTCATTTTTAGTTGTTCGGGGCTGCTCTTTTACCATTTGCCCTCCTTTATTTTACCACAATCTATCCTCTTCTCCTCCCCTTCTCTTCCTTCCTCCATCTCTTCCTACTTTCTTCGTTCTTCCCCTCCTTCTCTTTCCTACTTCCCCTCCCCTTCATCCACTCCTCTCTTCTTCCTCCCTTTCTAACCCTCTCTCCTACTCTTCTTTCCCCTTCCTTTTCTTCCTCTCCTTTTCCCTGTCTTCTATCACTCCCTCTCCTTTCCTCTCCTCTTCCTTCCTCTTGCTCTACTCCTTTCCCTCTCTCTTGTTGTTTCTCTTTTCAATTCAATCTAGAATGGTGGCACATTTGTCCAGCCCAAACTCCACTGCCTAAAATCATGGCTGTATTCAAACCCAATGAATATAGTGTTCATTGAAAGGAAATTATTTATATTATGAGAAGGAAGTAGACTTGTTCAATGATAAATTCTTTACATTTGAAATTACTCTAAAGTGAAAGAATAAAGCTCTTAAGTTGCTAGCCTTCATTCCTTCTTTTGTGGTTTAATAATGAATTGAAGGGGAAAAAATGGTAACCACAATAATTTTTAGCTGATCTTAGCAGGATCATCTTTCATTGGTTGAGTTATCAGCAGATGCCAGTTTAGCCATAGGGGAGACAGTAAAAAGCTGTGAAAAAAGACAGTGGTAGGCTCAATCTGCATTATTACCAATAAATTTATATGGACCAACAATGAAATCTCCATTCAAATGTATATAATTTTTTAGACTGGGACCAGTATGGGGGAAAAAAATAGAATATAGAAGCATGAGACTCTCTGTTGTGTCCAATCAGCATATTAGTTGATAAAATCCATAGGTACTCATAGGGGCATACAATATTCGATGGCACGCTACCCCTGATCTTGCAATATATGGCTGTAAAAGTTGGACCATAAGGAAGGTTGAGCGCCAAAGAATTGAAGACTTTGAACTCTGGTGCTGGAGAACATCCAGCCCTAGGCTGCATAAACAGAGGGATAGAATCAAGATCATGTGAAGTGTTAATATTACTTTATAATGCCTTGGTAAGGCCACACTTGGAATATTGCATTCAGTTTTAGTTGCCACGATGTAAAAAAGATGTGGAGACTCTAGAAAGAGTGCAGAGAAGAGCAACAAAGATGATTAGAGGACTGGAGGCTAAAACATATGAAGAACGGTTGCTGGAACTGGCTATGTCTAGTTTAATGAAAAGAAGGACTAGGGGAGACATGATAGCAGTGTTCCAATATCTCAGGGGCAGCCCCAAAGAAGAGGGAGTCAAGCTATTCTCCAAAGCACCCGAGGGCAGGACAAGAAGCAATGGGTGGAAACTAATCAAGGAGAGAAGCAACCTAGAACTAAAGAGAAATTTCCTGACAGTTAGAACAATTAATCAGTGGAACAACTTGCCTCCAGAAGTTGTGAATGCTCCAACATTGGATGTTTTTAAGAAGATGTTGGATAACCATTTGTCTGAAGTGATGTAGGGTTTCCTGCCTGAGCAGGGGGTTGGACTAGAAGACCTCCAAGGTCCCTTCCAACTCTGTTATTCTATTCTAAACAGGTCAGTCCTAGAGGAGATCAACCCTGACTGCTCTTGAGAAGGCCAGGTCCTGAAGATGAAACTCAAATACTTTGGCCACCTAATGAGAAGGAAGGACTCACTGGAGAAGAGCCTAATGTTCGGAAAGACTGATGGTAAAAGAAGAAGAGGACGACAGAGCATGAGGTGGCTGGTTGGAGACACTGAAGCTGTAGGTGTGAGCTTAAATGGACTCCAGAGGATGATAGAGGACAGGAAGGCCTGGAGCACCCATTGTCCATGGGGTCACGATGGGTTGGACATGACTTCGCAACTAATAACAACTACAGCCCCTGATCCTGGCAGTTCCGTATAGGCATCATGATTTTTAGCTATTAGTAGCCATATATCCATCCCTTGAATTTTTCTATTTCCCTTTGAAAGCTGCCAAGTTGATAGCTATCACTACATCTTAAGGCAGCAGATTCCATAAAAGTGTTTTGAACTGTGTAAAGAGCTATTGGTTTTAACCTCTTTCATTTGTAGTTCTCAAGCTCTAGTATTAAGCATCGAGTATTAAGAAAATCCCACACAGTTACTCACTTCATACCATTTTATATAGAATAGGTATAGACTGCTGTGTTGCTTACATTTATTTGAGAGCGTGTCCCATTAAACCAGTGGGGATTCTTTCTTCAGATGGATGGCACTGTAAAACAGAAATGCCACCAATTGCAGACTATGTTAAGTCTGTCATAGAAATATCAAGACCAGCTCTATCTTTTTATCTGTGGAGATTCTCAGTCCTCCAGGTCATGTTTATCCCAAAGGTGCTTTTTCAAGAGGCAACTGGACTTACTTGGTTTTTCTTTGAAGCCATTTTGCTTCTCATCCAAGAAACTTCTTCAGCTCTGACTTCTTCAGCTGGTCCTCCACCATCCAGTCATATGGGCTTTGCTCTCGCGTGCCCTTCGGTGCATGCACCCGGCCTCAAAACCATGCCTAAATAAGATGACATAGAGCCGGAGTAGGTGGTTTGCCTGAACTGGTATGAACCAGCTGAATACCACCTTTGATGGTCTTGGGGAACCACAAGGTTCCATTTTACCTCCATGCTGTTTAACATTTCTTGAGGCCACCTGAGATCATTGAGAGATTTAGAATTATATATCATCATTATTTTGATGGCATAAATGGTATCTCTCATAACCTATGACCTATATTGATGACATAAACTGATTCAAGAAAGGGAATAGAAGTACTGAATAGAAAGTTGAACCATGGGATAGTAGAATGGATGAGGGTCGAGAAACTGAAATTCAGTTAGGTAAGATGTTGTGGTCCGCCAGCAGTCTGTGGAGGTGGCAGCAGAGTCAGACAGCGATGAGGCTGAGGAAGAACATGGGCCAGTCCTGGAGGCTGGGGAAGGCCTGGATGAGAGCTCTGCATCAGAGGCAGAGATGGGGCCAGGGCCATCGGGGAGTGAAGTGTGGACTCCGGAGCCTCCAGAGGCTGACAGTAGAGAGGCAGAGGAACAGGAGAAGTCTGTTCCTAGTGCACATATGAGAACAGCTGCCAGAAGGCAAGAGCAGCTAAAGCAAATAGGACGACTCGGGAGTAGGGCCAAGAAATGATTGGCCCCTCCCCTAAGGCTTAAAAGACCAGCAGTGGCTCTTGGCCTCTTTGTCAGAAAACAACATTGATAGACTTGTTCTTGTCTTGCTGTACTTGTCTCTGGTCGGCGTCTTCTGCTTCTGAACTTTTGCCAAGAGAAGCTTTTAACAGTTTATCTAATTATACCAAGGTTGGTGATTCGACTGAAGAATTTGTGTTATGAAGAATTTGTTTTAATTTAGTTTGTTTAGTTTACTCTGAGAATGAATTAATTATCAGCTGTTCTAATAAAGTCTGTTTGTCTGTTTGTTTTGAAACTGTTTGTGTCGGCTACTACCTAGTTGGGCCTGGGACACAACATAAAACAGAAGCCTAATGAGATGGCTTATCTGTCAAAGGGACTGATCCATTCCTGTCCTTAAAGGATCAAATATGAATTTTAAGGTTGCTAAAAAAAATATATTACTTGCTTTGTTTTGGTTTCCATTTAGGAAAAAGAAAGGTCAAGTGTTGCACACCGTGATAAATTATACCCAGGAAGATGGAATATGAATTATTTTGTCATTTAATGCATAATCAAGCCGTGTAATTTGACAGTATAAAATATATGAGCGATGGCTACCAACTTTGTCAAAATTGTTTTAGTCTTTTTCTCACACCCACAGATATGATTTCCCAACATTGGCCCTTAAAGCTGTTTCATACAAAATGGGAATGTTTGGTAGAGTTAACGTAATTACCACAAGCTTTGATCCATGTTAAGATTATTCTATTTAAATAAACACACTATAATTATTTTTTTTTAAATGCTATCTATTTATAGCTGGGATAAAAAAAACCAGTTTGCAATATATCCTTTGGCTGCATACCAGAATGTCACTTCCCTGAAATGTACTATACTACGGTTCAACCTGTTGTGAAAATGAACAATTCAGAAGTAAATTTCACTGGTTCTCAGTTTAGCTTAATATATTAGATTTCCCTGAAGTTGTGAAGGGTGATGACAAGCTGAATTGCCTAAATCTTAGGTCCCTGGTAAATGATGGACAACATGAACAGGAATGAACCAGTGGTGGGATGGAGTGGGGGTTGATGAAGTACTGGAAAAATAAAATAAAATAAAATAAAATAAAATAGTAAAGTAAAGTAAAATAAAATAAAATAAAATAGTAAAGTAAAATAAAATAAAATAAATTAACAAAATAAAATAAAGTAAAACAAAACAAAACAAAATAAAATAATAAACAGAGTGGAAGAGATAGTAAATGAAAAGCATTGTAATATGCATGAAATTGATGAAGAAGAAATGAAAATTCTGCTTACACGCTCAGCAGGTGTACTTGACAGAGGCAGAATATGTGTGTGTGTGTATATATATATATAATATATATATTTAGACACATACACATACCTTCTGTTAATAATAGCTTCAAGGTACAAAATTTAATGCAGAAGAGATCAGGTGTGAGGTGCCAGCTCACCTCATTATACAGAGCACAGCCAGCTGCAAAATTCATAGCCACCTTTGAATTCCATTTATAACTGTGTGGATGAAAAATAACATTGAGGATTCTAGAGCTACAGAAGAGTAACAAAATTAGGAGCAGTCTTAAAAAAAAAGTAGGATGAACTTGACCAGAACTTCTAATCAGATTTCTAGACCTGGCTAATCAATTAGAAGAAATCCTTTATTGATTACCAAAGACTTAGAGTTACAGAACAAGAGTGTGTACCACAACCCTAATACATTTTAGGTTAGTAAATGATAATTTAAGACTAGACAATTTAACTGAAGTACGAACATTAACAGTGTGTTAAAAGTTGTTATGAATTTAAAGCATTAAGGATTAGAAATGATGGGGACTTTGACATATACTCCCATGATGGATTGAATATTGTTAATAATAATTACTATCCTATACATTTGAAATATTGATGTTATGGTGGAATGATGAGTGATTTTTAAAATATTGAATGACAACATTTACTAAGGGATAATAAACACAGATTAAAGTAAAAAAACAGAGGACACTTATTCTTAGGTGATCTGACAATTTACATTAACTGCTTCCTTGCTTTATCCAGTCAAAGCACCTAGGATGTGCCCACAGAGTTCATAGTCATGAGTATGTTTAATCTTGGGATTCATTTAGTATGATTTCATTCTGACAGTTTGGTACGATGGTTAAGGAACTGGGCTAGAAAGCAAAAGACCATGAGTTCAAGTCCCACCTTAATAAGGAAAGCCAGTTGGGTGACTTTGGGCCAGTTCTCACCAGGCTTAAGTTGACTCAACCTTCCATCCTTCTGAGGTCAGTAAAATGAGGATGGTTGGGGAAAAGATGCTGACTTTGTAAACTGCTTAGAGAGGGCTGGAAAGCACTGTGAAGCGGTATATAAGTCTAAGGGCTATCACTATTGCTACTGAAGGCAACTGTTACCCTGTTAATTCAAAGTCCTCTGAGACTAATGCTATTTCTTCAGTTGATCAATTGATCTCTAATGTATTGATAAAAATAGATATCAAGGATTGTGAAAAGCAGTACTAGAAAGTAATTTGTCTTGTCTTTCAATAGCTTGATTGTTTAAATATTATCATTCCGAGCTTTCCTAAAATAATTATTATACAAAATCACACATCCCTTCGCATGTTTAAATCCAATACTTCTTGTTCTGTCCTTACAAATGAAGAAAATAATTGGTCCCATCGGCTTCAAAACAGCTGTTTTCAGAAAAAGGACATTTTTTTTATCCTCCTTTCAGTTTTCTTAGCACTGAATTATTTTACATATCACTTAATTTAACACTGTTTTTCCTTTGTGATTATAAAAAAAATAATGATAATGTTCAACTGTAAAGAAAGAATTTTCATTTAGACTTTTCTAAGTAAGGGGCTCCTGCATTAGTTAATTTTTTGAGTTCCAATGGAATGTTTTATTCTCATTTCAAAATTTGTATTAGTCTATGCAAATATAAAACACAGAAATACAAAGAAAATGAAAATAATGGGGAAGTAAGGGAGGAAAAGGGGAAGAAAGAAAAGTGTAGGTTAGAGGGGAAAAGGGAAAAAAAACTTCCAACTCCTTTTGGTTCAGTAGAATAAGGTAATAACATGAAACCTCAGCTTTTTTCTTTTATATAATAATATATACCAGGCATTTCTATAACAACAGATCTATCTAATTGTTTTTGGAAAACATTTTTTTTTCAATTGCAGTGAATTGAAGGCAAATAAAATGCCATCTTTATGAGTTTTTCTATATTTTGGGAGGAATTGTAGTAAAATGAAAACAGGAATAACAACTTTATATAGAAATGTGCTATCTGATTACTAGGTGACTTCTAAAGACTTCACTTATGTGTATATTATTATTATTATACTTATTATATTTCATATTGATTTGATTGATTGATTTATTAGATTTATATACCGCCCTTCTCCTTACGGACTAAGGGCGGTGAACAGCCGGATAAAAAACAGTACATAAAAGTTAAAAAATTTTAAAACCCATATAAACTTTGGCTGAGATTAAAACAATTAAATATTTAAAATACCACAACCCTACAATACAAAAGATCTTAAAAATTCAACAGGGGTCAGGCTAGACCGGCGAGCTGGAAGAGATAAGTTTTTAGGGCCCGATGAAAAGTCCGGAGGTTGGCAATTGTTCTCAGTTCTGGAGGAAGATCGTTCCAGAGGGTAGGGGCTGCCCCTCCCCCTGGGGGTCGCCAGCCGGCATTGTCTGGCTGACGGCACCCTGAGGAGGCCCTCTCTGTGGGAGCGCACCGGCCGGTGGGAGGCTATTGGCGGCAGAAGGCGGTCCCGTAAGTACCCTGGTCCTAAGCCATGGAGCGCTTTCAAGGTGATCACCAACACCTTGAAACGCACCCGGAAGTCCACCAGCAACCAATGCAGCTCGCGCAGGAGAGGTGTCACGTGGGAGCATCCCATCGCTCCCATAATCCCCCGCGCGGCCGCATTCTGCACCAATTGGAGCCTCCGGGTGCACCCCAAGGGGAGCCCCATGTAGAGAGCATTGCAGTAGTCCAGGCGAGAGGTGACGAGTGCCTGAGTGACTATGCATAGGGAGTCCCGATCTAGAAAGGGCCGCAACTGGCGTATCAGGCGAACCTGATAGAAAGCTCCCCTGGCCACAGCTGTCGTGTGATCCTCTAAAGACAGCCGTGGGTCCAGGAGGACGCCCAAGTTGCGCACCCTTTCCATGGGGGCCAATGATTCGCCCCCAATAACCAGTGATGGTGTCAGCTGGCTATATCGGGACGCCGGCAGCCACAGCCACTCGGTCTTGGAGAGGTTGAGTCGAAGCCTGTTTCTCCCCATCCAGGCCTGCACGGCTTCAAGGCACTGGGACATCACTTCCACGGCATCGTTGGGGTGGTCTGGGGTGGAAATGTACAGCTGAGTATCATCAGAGTACTGATGGAACTCCACCCCAAAACCACGGATGATCTCACCCAGCGGCTTTACATAAATGTTGAACAGGAGGGGTGAGAGGACCGATCCCTGTGGCACCCCACACACTAGGCGCCTCGGGGTCGACCGCTGCCCCCCTGTCAACACAGATTGCGACTGGTCGGAGAGGTAGGAGGAGAACCACCGTAGGACGGTGCCTCCCACCCCCAGTCCCTCCAACCGGCGCAACATGATACCATGGTCGATGGTATCAAAAGCCGCTGAGAGGTCTAACAACACCAGGATAGAGGAGTAACCCCTACCCCGGGCCCTCCAGAGATCATCCACCAACGCGACCAATGCCGTTTCGGTGCTGTATCCAGACCTGAAGCCGGACTGGAGCGGGTCTAAATAGACAGCTTCATCCAGGTACCGAGGGAGCTGCCATTCAACCACACTCTCAACAACCTTCGCTAAAAAGGGAAGGTTGGAGACTGGACGATAGTTAGCCAAAATAGCCGGGTCCAGGGAGGGCTTCTTGAGGAGGGTCCTCACCACCGCCTCCTTCAAGGCGGCCGGTAGGGCACCCTCACTCAAAGAAGCATTTATAATCTCCTGGAGCCAGCCTCGTGTAACCTCCCGGGAGGCCAGCACCAACCAGGAGGGACACGGGTCCAATAAACATGTGGTTGTGTTCAGTCTTCCCAAGGTCCTGTCCACGTCCTCGGGAGCCACAGGATCAAACTCAGTCCAGATAACACTCTCAAGACCTGCCTCAGTCACCCCGCCCGAACTAACCCAGTCAGCAGCCAAGTCATCCCGAATCTGAGTTATTTTATCATCCAGATATTGAACAAAATCCTCAGCACGACCCTGCAAGGGATCCTCCTGCGCTCCCAGATGGAGGAGGGAGCGGGTCACCCTAAACAGGGCAGCTGGGCGATTATCTGATGACGCGATAAGAGCGGTAAAATAGTTAGATTTCGCTGCTTTTATTGCCACTAAGTAAGTCTTAATATGAGCTCTTACTAGTGTCAAGTCAGATTCAGAGTGACTGGCCCTCCAACCGCTCTCTAGGCGTCTTCTCCAGCGTTTCATCTCCCTCAGCTCCTTGGTGAACCAAGGAGATAAGTGAGTTCGGCGCCGGGTCAGAGGCCGCAAAGGCACGATGCGGTCCAAGGCCCCACTGGCTGCCCTATCCCAGGCCGCCACCAGGTCCTCAGCCGAGTCGTGTGTCAGTGTCTCAGGAAATGGTCCAAGCTCCATCTGGAACCTATCAGGATCCATCAGGCGCCTGGGGCGGAACCACCTGGTCGGTTCTGCCTCCCTGCGGTGAGGTGTAGTGGTCTGAAAGTCGAGTCGAAGGAGCAAGTGGTCAGTCCATGACAAGGGTTCCACATCTATATCCCCAATATCTAGACCACTCAACCACTGACCAGAGACAAAAAGTAGGTCCAGGGTGTTTCCACCAATGTGGGTCGGGCCCTGAATTACCTGGGTCAGGTCCATGGCCGTCATGGAAGCCATGAACTCCCGGGCTATCTCAGATGTTTCACTGATGGATGGCAGGTTGAAATCCCCCATGACCATAAGCCTGGGGGTATCAACCGCCACCTCGGCTACAACATTGAGAAGCTCGGGCAGGGTTGTTGCCACGTGGCAGGGAGCCAGGTACGTGACTAACAGACCCATCTGCGCACCACAACCCCACCTCACGAAGATGGACTCACACCCGGCTATCTGAGGTACAGTGGTCTCTCTCAGACTCAGACCTTCCTTAATAATGACCGCTACTCCCCCACCCCTCCCCTGAGCTCTCGGCTGGTGGAATGCAAGGAAACCTGGTGGGCACATCTCCACGAGGGGAACCCCCCCTCGTGGCCCAACCAGGTCTCGGTAATACCAGCCAGGTCCGCACCCCCCTCTTGAAGAAGGTCACATATGAGGGGGGCCTTATTGACAACGGACCTCGCATTGCATAACAGCAGCCGGAGCCTCGGGTCCTGAGACTCTAAACAACCCGGGGAACGGGAATGGCTCGGGGGACTGGGGCACGCAATCGCTCAAAGACAGCGAGTGCGTGCCCCCGCCACATGATATGGTCCCCTGCTCACGCCATATCTGCCCCTCCCACACAGCGTATTGATTGCACAGCCCTATAGAGCCTTTCATATAGTATATGAAAGGCTTAATTGTGGAATTATATTCCCTTGGGAGTGGGGCGGCATAGAAATGCGACAAAATAAATAAATAAATAAATAAATAATAAATAAATAAATAAATAAATAAATAAATAAATAAATAAATAAATAAATAAATTGTGATGGAGAGATATGAACCAATCTTAATTTGATTCATTGCTCTCTCTTCTATAAAAGATGATAGATAGATAGATAGATAGATAGATAGATAGATAGATAGATAGATCCGTGATGGTGAACTTATGGCACGCGTGGCCATATTGGTGGGCACGTGAGCTCAGCTCTGACACACATGTGCAAATTGGCCAGCTAATTTTTGGGCCTTCTGGGCCCAGCAGAAATATGGAAACAGGCTGTTTCCTGCCTCCGGAGGACCTCGGGTGGTAGTGGGGAAGGCCCATTTTTCTCTCTCCCCAGCCTCCACTAGGAGTCTGGGGAGGGCACAAAAACGGCCATCCCCACTCCCCTGGAAGCCCTCTGGAGGCCAGAAGCAGCCTGGGACCGGAAGTTGGCAAATGGGCCATTTTCAGCTCTGAATGTTAGTTGGGTCCTCCCCCCCACACACTATACCTACCTTTATTTCTTTTGTTTTCTGGTCAGCTGTAAGGCGCGGCAGAGTGGATTGTCATGCCTCAGCTCTTTCTTTCTTTCTTTCTTTCTTTCTTTCTTTCTTTCTTTCTTTCTTTCTTTCTTTCTTTCTTTCTTTCTTTCTTTCCATTTGTATACCACCCTACTCCCAGAGGGACTCAGGGTAGTGAATAGCCAAAAATAAAATACAATTTACATACAAAAGTTAAAAAAACTATTAAAAAAGATTAAATTTAGGCTCGAAAATTTAAAACCACCAATTTATATAAGCATTTAAAAACCCAATTTAAAACCAATTTAAAAGGGAGAGTTAGGCCAGCCCTGCCTGTTGGAAAAGAAGCATCTTAGGGTGTGGCGGAAAGTGTGTAAATCCTGAATCCTCCATATCTCTGGGGGGAGCTCATTCCAGATGGCAGGTGCCCCCACAGAGAAGGCTCTCCCCCTGGGGGCCGCCAGTCGACACTGTTTGGCCGACGGCACCCTGAGGAGCCCCTCTCTATGGGAGCGGACTGGTCGGTGAGAGGCTATCGGTGGCAGAAGGCGGTCTCGTAAATACCCTGGTCCTAAGCCATGGAGCGCTCTAAAGATGGTAACCAAAACCTTGAAGTGCACCCGGAAGACCACTGGGAGCCAGTGCAGCTCGCGCAGGAGGGGGGGTCACATGGGAGCGCCACGTCGCTCCTGTCACCACCTGCGCAGCCACATTCTGGACCAGTTGGAGCCTCCGGGTGCTCCTCAAGGGGAGCCCCATGTAGAGAACAATGCACTTGCATGGCGATCATGCGCAAAGCGTGTGCGCGATGCAAACCAGTGGTAAAACTGATTAGAACCACCACTGATTCACATAGCAGATCAAGTAATTACAATAGTTTAGGAAAGTGAAATGGCCACGGATTAATATTTTCACCTTCCTTTGAGTTTAATTTGACTCCTGGTTACTTTGTGTACTGTACACAGTAGCCAATTATTATCTTTATCCTTAGCACTTCCCTTCCTGCAGACCCCAAAATTAAAACCACTTTCCTGAATATTATACTTAAAATGCAAGAGATAGGAAGTTTATTATTTCTTAGTTTATTCCTTTTTTCTTCCTGAGATTATTTTTGTTTCTTAGTCAAAATGTATTTTTTAAATATTTTTTTTAAAAAGGGAAATGTTTTTTAAATATTTTTTTAAAAGTTAAGTTTTAAAATATCTAGGTATGAAAACTAAACAGATATTTACATAACAACATACGCGAAGGGACAACGTCAGGCAAGAATCTTCTCAGCATGTTCTACTCAAAATACTTATAATTTTCACTAGAATGGTGGTGAGATACTGCTTCAGCAGATGCTCCTGAAGTACAGGGGGGAAAAAAAGGCCTTCTAACTGAGAATATTTCAGAGCTCCTGTAGACTTCAGTTCCCAGTATGGGAAGATCAGCAAAAGAAACTAGGTATATACCTGAAGAGAAGTGTAAGCCTACCTCGATTTTAACTATCTCATTTGCTGGCTGAATGCCTGCAGAGCACTCTGCAGCTCTCTTCAGTTAGCAGGTCATAGCAGTTACAAATAGGACCTTGATTTTATGAGGTAGTTTCAATCACCTTAGCAAAGTAGCCCAACTTATTTTAAGTTGTCTAATCTACTGATCTTCAGTAAGTGTCAGTTTAATGGGAAATAGGAGCCACCTAAAAGAACCAAACTTGATCACATAGCCAGACAAGCCAAACAAAGCTAATAAATTTGTGTCTGAATAAGGGTGGGGATTTTTTTCTAACTAACAACATGAAATTAATTGTAGAGAAAAGTAAAGTCTTACACTTAGGCAAACAAAACCAAATTTCTTTGGAATAAACTGGGGGAAACCAAGCTTAAAAGCAGTAACTGGGAGAGGGATCTTGGAGTGTCAATGGACAACCAATTAAATATGAGCCAGCGATGTGTGGCGACAGCCAAAAAAGCCAATGCAATCCTAAATTGCATTAACAGAGAGATACAATCAAGATCAAATGAGGTACTAATACCACTCTGTAAAGCCTTAGTAAGACCACACCTAGAATTCTGCATCCAGTTTTGGTCACCACACTATAAAAAAGATATTGAGACTCTAGAAAGAGTGCAGAGAAGAGCAACCAGGATGATGAGAGAACTGGAGACTAAAACATACAATGAACGGTTGCAGGAATTTGGGACGGCTAGTCTAGTGAAGAGAAGGAGGATGGGAGACATGATAGCAGTCTTCTAATATTTGAGGGGCTGCCACAGAGAGGAAGGAGTGATGATATTTTCCAAGGCACCTGAAGGTCAGACAAGGAATAATGGATGGAAAGTGATCAAGGAGAGATTCAGCCTAGAAATAAGGAGAAGTGAGAACAATCAACCAAGCAGTTGATTTTTCTCAAATCAGTGAAAACAATCAACGCATGGAACAGAAGCTGCCTTCAGAAGTTGTAGGAGCTTCAACCCTGGAGGCTTTCAAGAAGAGACTGGACTGTCATTTGTCAGAAATGGAGTAGGGGCTCCTGCTTGGGCGGGAGCTGGACTAGATGACCTCCAAGGTCCCTTCCAACTCTGTTAATCTGTGTTTTTTTTTTCATTCATTAGTTTTGTTCTTGAGAATTCCTGATAATTTGAAGAGGAAGAATCAAGAGGAAAATAATCAAGTTGGTGATGCTATTATGAACTTTTCAATAAAATTATACACCATTGTTTCACGGAATTCCATACAATTCACAGATTATGCACATCAACATTTTTTCATGTGTTAACGTAATTGTTTCACATTCAGATTTTTTTATCAGAAGATAGTGCTAAATCGAGTAATTACAAGCCTTATAATTTGGCCTTGCAGTACAAATTTACCGAGTGTCATCCACTTTAGATATACACCTCTGAAGTGTGACAGTTTACACAACTAAACAAGTTCCTGGAGTGGGGGGGGGGGAGAAATTCATCTCAACAAATATTCACGTTGCTTTGATATTGTCTTCCTTCCTTTATTCCTCTTGTTCCTCCTTGCCAAAATCAAGACAGATGTGATGCTAACATGTCTTGTACAGCTCCTTGTACATGAAGTGGCAAATATAGAACATTGAACAAAAATAGAACATTTATTCTGTACTAAAAAGTAACACCGAGGTTATAGTTTCAACTGGGATGACAACACAAGAAGAATGCTGGGCTTTAAAGCCACAAGGTGGAAATAATAATGAGGAAGAAAGAACGTATCTATTAATAAACAGAATTCATCATATAAATCATATCTAATTGTGTGTTTGGGTTTTTTTGAAAAACAATACATAGAGTATTATTCTACGTGATTAATGTAATATGAAGTTTGTTTTTTCAGTACCCTATCTCTTTTTCAAACTTTCCCCCCTCAGCTCAGCCTTAAATTATTTTATTCACAGATGTGCACGAGAATATCATGACATTATAAAAATATCACTGTATGTGTGATGGAAATTAGATAGGTAGACAGACAGACAGATGAGAGAGACAGAGAGATAGATAGATGATAGATAGATAGATAGATAGATAGATAGATAGATAGATAGATAGATAGATAGATAGATAGATAAGAGATGGAGGGAAGGGGGAGGGAGGGAGGGAGAGAGAGAGAGAGAAAGATGATAGATAGAACATAGATGATAAATAGGTAAAAGATAAATGATAGTATAACAGAATAACAGAACAAAAGAGTTGTACAGAACTTTGGAGGTCTTCTATTTCAATCCCGTTCAAACAGGAAATCCTATACCATTTCAGGCAAATGATTGTCCAAATTCTTCTTAAAATCTTCCAGTGATGGAACATCCATAACTTCTGGAGCAAGTCATTCCACTAATTATTCTGTCAGAAAAATGGATGAGGGATGGAGGGAGGGATAGAAAAATGGATAGAAAGATGAATAGATGGATAGATAGATAGATAATCGATGATCGTTGATCATTGATTGTTGATCGTTGATAGATAGATAGATGATAGATAGATAGATAGAAAGATAGAAAGATAGATAGATGATAGATACCGTGTTTTCCCAAAAATAAGACCCTGTCTTATATTTTTTTGAATCCCAAAATAAGTGCATGGCCTAATTTTCAGGGAGGTCTTATTATTTTGGGGCATGTAGAGGAAAGCAGAGGAAATGGCGGGGACTTGCTGCACATGCATTTAACTATTTTCAGGGGGGGGGCTTATTTTAGCAAAAGCCTGATTGGGCTTATTATCAGAGGATGTCTTATTTTCGGAGAAACAGGGCAGAGGGAGAGGGAGAGGGAGAGGGAGAGGGAGAGGGAGAGGGAGAGGGAGAGGGAGAGGGAGAGGGAGAGGGAGAGAGAGAGATGATAGAAGGGGCAGACAAGCAGAAAAACAGATACAGTGCAGCATTGAGATTCAGCCTGTTCGGACCAATTTGGGCGAACTGGTAGTTGGGCCCCAGTGCTATGCCTTCCTATTTAGCTGCATTTTTTAAGCTGTGTGCATGCATACAAGTGCATGCGAGCAAAGTGCATATGCAGAAGGCCACACGTGCGCTCACATTTTCAGTGCTGGGGCAAACCAGTTGTTAGTTCATGTGCTGCCCACCTCTGGTATAGAGAGAGAAGGAATATTGATACTGTAGGTAGTTTCTCCTGATTCGATAGTCATACTAGCAAATAACGAAAAGGATTTAATTAAGGACTTCTTAAAATATTGAGAATATTAATCTGAATCCCTAGTGCTGCGTAATGGGGTGAGCTCCCCTTACTTGTCCCAGCTTCTGCCAACCTAGCAGTTCAAAAGCACGTAAAAAAATGCAAGTAGAAAAATAGGGACCACCTTTGGTGGGAAGGTAACAGCGTTCCGTGCGCCTTTGGCATTGAGTCATGCCATCCACATGACCACGGAGACATCTTCGGACAGCACTGGCTCTTCGGCTTTGAAACAGAGATGAACACCGCCCCCTAGAGTTGGGAATGACTAGCATGTATGTGTGAGGAGAACCTTTACCTTTTACCTAAGAATATTAAGAAAGTTAAGAAACAACTCGGGGAAAATTTAAGCCTCACCACAGGAATCAGTGCTGTAGGAGGAAGACCATATTAGTCTACAAACAAGCAAAAAATCAGGAGGAGTCTGGTAGCAACTTTTCTCATCAACAAATTTGATTAAAAGGTGTGAGCTGCAAGCTCACTTCTTCAGAACAGATGCATTTCAACCACCCAGGACACTTCATTGCAAATCTGTTAGTTGGGAAAAGTGCTACCAGACCTTGTGTGACAGGAAGAGAAGTATTTCTCTAAATTAATACTGAATATCCCCCAGAAAGGATTCTGAGCGTTCAGGAAAACAAGCAGAAATCTGAACAATGTGCCTCTAATTATATGTGGCCTTGCCCTGATATAAATTAGCTGTCTACGAGTAAGAGTCATGCGTATAGAAGCTGGCTTCTAAAAGTTCTAATCTTTTCCGGCACTATCTGATGTTCAGACTACTTAGCTCATTAGGACTTCATTTCTACAACACAGAGCTCTTTATCAAGGATGACATTGTAAATAACAGTAAAGAAGACAGTTAATCAGTCAGTCAGATCTTTCGCTTCCCAGCTTCTGTAAGGCATGACTATATTGTACCTTAAGCAAATTTTCCACAAGCTACATTGATGTTTCTAAATCTTTAAGTACTGCTAGAGATTTACATCAGAATAGAGCTGGAAGGGACCTTGGAGGTCTTCTAGTCCAACCCCTTGCTCAGCCAGGAAACCCTCGACCTTTTCAGACAAATGGTCCAATCTCGTCTTAAAAACTTCCAGTTGTTGGAGCATTCACAACTTCTGGAGGCAAGTTGTTCCACTGATTAATTGTTCTAACTATCAAGAAATTTCTCCTTAGTTCCAGGTTGCTTCTCTCCTTCATTAGTTTCCATCCATTGCTGCTTGTCCTGCCCTTAGGTGCTCTGGAGAATAGCCTCTCTTCTTGGTAATAATCCCTGAAATATTGGAACACTGCTATCATGTCACCCCCAGTCTTTCTTTTCATTAAACTAGACATACTCAATTCTAGCAATGGTTCTTCATATGTCTTAGTCTCCAGTCCCCTAATCATGTTTGTTGCTCTTCTCTGCACTCTTTCTAGGATCTCAACATCTTTTTTTACATTGTGGCAACCAAAACTGGATGGAATATTCCAAGTGTGGCCTTACCAAGGCATTATAGAGTGGTATTAACAGTAACCTTGATGAATTTCCATCCATTGTTCCATGTGATTCTCAAGAAATCCAAGAAATCTTGGATGAGAAGCAATATGTCTTTAAAAAAAAAAAACAACAACAACAACCAAGAAGTCCAGTTGCCTCTTGAAAAAGCATCTTTGGGACAACCATGAGCTGGATGACTGAAAATCTCCATAGACATTTAACTAAAGTCACTTGGTTGAGTTGGGCATCTATAGAACCTGAATGGATGGATGGATGGATGGATGGATGACATATTTTCAAAAATAATATTTTCAAAAGTCATGTTAGAAAGCGTGACTTCACAGAAAGAGTAGTGAAATCTTGGAACCAACTTTCAGCAGAGGTAGTGGGTCAGTCATCAGAAACTGAATTTAAACAAGCTTGTGATAAACACATGCCCACCATCAGACAAAAATTGAAAAATAACATACATAAAATCAATAAAATATAAAATTAATTAATCTTAATTTAAAAGAAAACAACAAGCAGACTCAAAGGAGAGATTTGATGGATCAGTAGATCTTCTTCTGCCATCAGTTTTCTATGTTTCTCAGATGCTACTCTCTATTCTCTACTTAAATAAGATAGATAGATAGATAGATAGATAGATAGATAGATAGATAGATAGATAGATAGATAGACATGATAGATAGACATGATAGATGAATATGATAATGATAGAGAGAGAGAGAGAGGTAATAGAGACAGACAGATAGACATAGGTGAGAGAGAGAGAGAGAGAGAGAGAGAGAGAGAGA